>CAUYQU010008166.1:92500-103615 GCA_963574635.1 Cheracebus regulus | reverse complement strand
CACAATTATTGGCATAAAAGAGGTTTTTAATACCCATTTTTAGACTGCATTCTAGCCTGGGCAATAGAACAAGAATCCCGTTCTCTCTCCCTCTTTCTCTTCCTCTTTCTTTCTCTCTTTCATTCTTTTTTTTCTTTCTTTCTTTTCTTTCTTAAAAAAAAAGTTATAGTGTATATAGGATTCATACTAAATGAGTAGACTTTTGCTGCTTTTGCCAAAAAAAATAAAAAAGAAATGGGTAACTATGTGAGATAATGTGTACGTTAAATTGCTTCACTATAGGAATCATTTTGCCATCTGTATGTGTCCTATAACATCATGTCATAAATATACACAGTAGGAGTTATTTTTTAAAAACAGCAATGCTACTCATGATATTTAAGATGTACCAACACACCTATATCAGCCTATATTTTTGGCTGCCACCTGCACAGGGTTCAACATGTATATGCAAGCATCTATTTCATTATATCCACAGTAAAGTGCAAGGTGATTATGCCTGATGATTTACAAATTGAAATACATACTATTTTATGATAAGTCTATTTTTGCTTATTTCCTTTTTGCATTAAAACTATGGCATGATATTGTTTTTGGTGAAATTATATGTGTTGATATGTTAGAGTATGCTATGATTTACATCTCAGGGTAATAAATACAGATTTATAAAATATTTGCTTTTTTTAAAAAAAAAAAGAGCATTATGCTAAATGGGATTGAGAACCATTGCCCCGGAATGAACTCACTCCTTAAAAATTTTTTCTCTAAACACAGTATTCGATCACTATTTTATTCTTAAATGTGGGCTATCAGGCAACTGCTATCAAATTTGAGAAGTCTCTAATGAAAAAGAAAGACCAAAACAAAACAAACAAAAATATTAAATAAAAAGTGGAGAAAAAATAAAGCAAAAGAAAATGAAGACTAGATAACTTTCTAAAAAGGCCATGTGTCCATGCACATGTGTTTGTAAAAACAGTTGCAGATCCTAAACTGTGTGGTCCGGAGATCCTAGGGAGTCCCTGAAGCCTTTTCAGGGAGACTGCAAGGTCAAAATTATTTTCATAATAATACTAAGATATTCTTTTCTTATTCACTCTCATGCTCTCATGGGTGTATAGAGGAGTTTTTCAGAGGCAACACAATATGTGATATCACAACAAATTGAATACAGAAGTAGCTATGAGAATCCAGCCCTCTTCTGTTAAGCCAGATATTCAAGAGATTTGTGAAAATATATATATTCAAAAAGCTACTCTTCTCGTGATATTCCATTTTATTGAAAAATATAGTTAGATTTTGGAAGTAATATTTATGTTAACATGTAATGGGTTTGTTATTTTTAAATGAATGAATATTTTATATACTGCTCAGCTTTAGTTTCTAATTTATTAAATGTAAATATATATAATCTATATAAATAAAAGCTCTTTGAGACCCTTAATAATTTTTAGTATTTTGGTTCTTAAGACCAAAATATTTGAGAACCATTGATATACAGCATATAAAGTATATATCATTTACATGGTTGTATATACATAATATATGTATGTATTTGTGTACATATATAAAATACATACATATCTATTTACTATTTTTTCAAAAAGTTATTTCAAACATGAAATAAAAACAGAATATCATAACAGAGAAACAACCAGAGATAAACATATATATTTCTTGTATATTCAAGATAAAGTAACTAAAAAAAAAATTCTTTTTAAAAAGTTAGAGTTGAAAACCATAATTAAGATTCTCATAATAAGCAGAAAATACAAAGTGATGGAATATTTGAGGGGTGAGATAAGAAAATTAGTAAGTCCAGAGGTTCCAAGTATCCAATAATGAAAATTTCAGAAAGAAAATGCAGAGCAGGAATTCGAAGAAAACATACATAAGAATCAAATAACCAAAGGATACCAGTAGCCAGATCAAGTGCCAAACACAATAAATGAAAAAATATCACCCATATGCATTATCATGCAAGCTCACAAGTTAGAATAAAAAGATCCTAAATCTTCCAGAAGGAAAAATTGTGAAACATCAGAAATAAAAATGGCAATATTTGAAACTAGAACAAAATGGAAAATACTGTCACCTTTGGAGTGAATATGATTTCGTGCCGTAATTGTGTATTCAAACTGTCAATCAAGTGTTTAGATAAAATAATGACATTTTTACGCAATATTACCAAAATTTCACCTTGTGTACATATTTCTAAGTAATATTCTGGAGGAACAGGTAGTAAACCCAGTAACATAAAAGTAATGAATTCAGAAAATCAGGAAGCACCCCAGGAGTGGCACACAATTCCCAGGGTCTGCAGCAGGCTGAGCAGAAACCTGGCCAGAGAAACTAGGATGTGGAGCTCCAGGACAGTGCCTCAAGGAAATGTAATTCAACCTGTGAACTTTCTGTAACCAGGTGCAAAATTGTAGTGAGAAGATATTTGCAGGTGCGGGAAGGATATTGCCTTCTATAGAAAATTAATCACATTTAGAAATGAGAAAATAATTAGCCAAAGAAGGAAAGGTTAAAATGAAAGAGAAAGTAATCACAATACAGAACTCTCAACTAATGTGGACTGTAATTTAACAACAAAAGAAAAAAAGAAAAGAATATGCCCCTTCAAATCTGTTTCAGCCACAGTCTTGTAAACTTTCTGGACAATAGAAATGCAGAAAAGGTCTATAGACAAAAATAAGAGCAGCTAACGTGAATGCCTGGAGACCTACATCCAAACATGCACCAATCTGTGTGTATGAATTTCAGAATATTTTAAGTAAAAATAGCAAGGTATAATTTCATATTTATGAAATTAAAATAAAATTTCACATACTCTTTTATAGTATAATAATGATGATACTTCATACTTTTAATCAATCTGAAGCACTTTATAAACATTGGCAAATTAAGTCTCACAATACCCCATGCAGTAGTTAAGAATAATCATTCATTATATACTCAATAGTTAAAATGAGACATCAAGAGATTAAGTGATTTATTTCAAGATCACACATTCCCTGAGTTCTAGAGAGAATATTCAGCTACAATTTTCCCTGTCTTTTGATATAGCACTCAATATTCTCTTGCCATTTGTATCATTATAGAGAATATGCTGTACTCTCTATTTAGTGTAATTATCTAGGTGCAAGGTCACCTGCTCATCTTATTGCTTTATTTGTGAAGCCTCCGTATCTCCCCATTGGTAGGCTACAAGGTAAACACACTCCTTACCAATTTCCTCTTTATAGTAGTTTTTCAGTGTGTTTCTTAATGTAAATTTTTCCCACATAAGCATATTACCAGGATAGAAATCTATATTTAACAATTTTTGGTTTCAAAAATCCATTCAACATTTATTAACCAAATATCTATTAAGTAATTTTATATGCCAAGCCCAGCAGACTGGATTCCTACCATCACAGGTCTTAGTGCCTACTAGGAAAGAAGGAATATTTTTAAAAGCAATTATAGTCAGTCAGTGAAGAGCTATGAAGAGGTAGTATAATACCACACAACTAGGAACACCGCACCTGGATTAGAAGTTACTTCAGAATAGTCTTCCTAATGCAAATGACTTCAAAGCTGACGTCTAAAAGATGGATAAAAATTAGCCAAGCAGAAGCAGACAACAGAGCTCCAGTTAGAAGGGAATACTCACATAGCAGCCCAGAGATGAAAGAACCTGCTGTGTTCAAGAAGCTGAAGGATACTCAGAACAACTGGAGACAGAATGAACATAAGAAGTGGATGGAAACAAGGCTGTAGAAATGGAGATAACAGCATGTTAAGGCATGTTAAGACATGTTAAGGATTTTAGATTTTTCTAAGAGCAATGGG
The DNA here is from genome assembly GCA_963574635.1 of Cheracebus regulus. Classification (NCBI taxonomy): domain Eukaryota; kingdom Metazoa; phylum Chordata; class Mammalia; order Primates; family Pitheciidae; genus Cheracebus; species Cheracebus regulus. The sequence goes on along the minus strand of CAUYQU010008166.1, from coordinate 99,775 downwards.
CACCTCTGAATGATTTTAGGCAAGAGGTCATGTTTGTGCTATGCAGTACCATTCTGGCTTCTGTGTGGGTACAATGGGTTAGCAATGAGCATAGTGGTGGCAATTAAGTGCCCCCACTGTGCTCTGGGCTAGAAATAATGGTAGCCTTTACTTCTATGAAAGAGAGTGAAATGACAGTGGAGATAAAGAAAATATATTCAAGAGATGTAAAGAAATTGAATCAAGAGTGATTGATTAAATATGAGGATAAAAGAGAAAAAGGGCTCAGAAAATTTTCAATTCCCAACAGAATAAAAGACTGCAGAAGAAAAGAGAAGCTTCCATCTTTGACTATGAAACAAAAGTTATTTCTGTGAAGTTCAGAAACCAGGAGGAAATTGAAATGCTAGACAAAATCACTAAAGATCAAAGAGGGGTATTGGAGTTAAATATTTAAGGAGCTGATATTATTTGGGAGAATAGAGTGGGAGTGAATGACTTTAGACTTAAATATACATGTTAAAATGTAAGGAGAAGCATTAAAATAATAGAAGCATAGGGATTAACTTTCAAACCACCACTGGTAAATATGTGATCAAAATTGTTAATTTTTCTTACACTGTAACCAATGAATAGAGACTACACAGTTTTTTAAGTCTGCATAGAACATTCATAAAAATGGGTTATCTGCTATGTAAACTCAACACAACACTCACAATGAATTCAAAGAGAGCAAAGTAAGCTCAACTTTGAAGAAAGAGAACATAACATTTCAGATAAACAATTCAAAAAGTAAAAAACAGCCAAATAAAAACCAATAAAATAATTATTAAAACTAAAAGGTGATTCTCTGAATATTAGTAAAATAACATATTTTTTTAAATGCTAGTAAGACTCATTCAGAAAAGGGGAGAAAAGAAAAGTAACATTAACAATAATTGTTCATTTACCTCTGTACTTTGCTTTGCTTTAAGAAGGGTGAAGTCCCTTAAAATTCTTGTGTGATGTGGCTTTGAAGTTGTTTTGCATAGTTTTGGGTGGCCTCAGACAAGGTTAAAGAGAGTGTCTCTCTGGTATTTATATTCTTATCATAGGAAGCATAATATTAGCTCACCTTACCTCTCAATCCACAACCCATCGTTCAACAGATACAAGAAATAATTCGTTTTATATGGTAGAAATGCAAATGAACTATACTGCCACTGTTTGGCAGTGAAGAAATGAGTATTTTTAAAACAAAAACCTGACACAAAGGGTTAAGAAACCTGAGCAGTATCCCAGATTATAAAGGCGTGCCAGAACATACCAGAGTGTTCAGATTGCATTACCCTTTTTTGCACAAACCTTAATTTCTTCTCTTCTCATAAAACTCTGCATAGAGAAAAGAATATCATTGTTCAGACTCCCCCATGGACTGCTTTAGTTCCTCTCACCTTTTCCAAAGTTACAGATAAAAATCCTTAGTACTTCCGTAGCACCCATTTCATTTGTTGGTTGATGTTATCTTCCCAACTTTCTGTTCTTCTACTTCTAAGACTTTGTAACAGAGAGGCTGAGAAGGAAGGATAAATCTCGACTGGCTTATGTGAGGTGATATTAGAGCAGGGGTCAGCAACTTTTTCTGGAAAAAAAAATAGTTTATAAAATAGCTTAGTCATTGCATGTCATGTAGCCTTTATTGCAACTGCTCAACTCTGCCATTGTAGTGCAAAAGCAGCTTTGGACAATATGTAAACAAATTAGTGTGGCTGTGTTCCAATAAAATTTTATTTACGAAAACAGGTGGTGGGACAGATTTGGCCCAGAGGCCCTAGTTTGCCCGCTCCTGTTTTAGAGGAGTCTCAAAAGTCCTCCACCTTTTAGAAAACAAAAATACCTTTTTCTTCTGAATGTCTGAGATCAACATTTTCTTTATCAAAGACAAAAGTTTTCTTCTAAAATTGTGGATATTTGAATTGCCTACACTCACAGTAAGGTATCTGTGACTAATAGCCGATTTTTTCCTGAAATTAGGCTTCTGTATTCAAGAGGCCTATACCCCCAAGGTGGGGGAAGGGACTCCTGAATGGTGCAACACCACTCAGACAGAGGAGGTTCAAGAGGGCTGAAGTCCAAGTAGTGCATAATTCAGCCAAAACTCATGTAATTGATGCATGATAGACCAAATATCTTATCAAAATAAAATCTAAGGGCCAAGTAATTTATTATTATTATTATTATTATTACTATTATTATTTTTGAGATGGAGTCTCCCTCTATCACCAGACTGGAGTGCAGTGGCGTGATCTCGGCTCGCTGCAACCTCCGCCTCCCGGGTTCAAGTGATTCTCCTGCCTTAGCCTCCAGAGCAGCTGGGACTACAGGTGCACACCACCACACCCCGCTAATTTTTGTATTTGTGGTAGAGATGAGGTTTCACCGTGTTGGCCAGGATGGTCTCGATCTCAATCTCTTGACCTCGTGTTCCACCTGCCTCAGTCTCCCAAAGTGCTGGGATTACAGCCATGAGCCACCACGCCTGGCCAGGCCAAGTAATTTATAACTGCAGCCTCCTATCTTTTCAGCTTACTCCCATGAGTATCCACTTCTTATAAATCTTAAAGCCTCACTGAGATGTTCAGCCCATGAAACATAAGATTTCACTGCATATTACCCTCTCTGGTCCTCATTTTCCTGTTATCTGTTCAAATAATTTGGTCTAACAGAATCATCATTATTTTGCATGTAACTTTCTTTCCCTCGCCTAATTCTCCTTATATGTGTTCAACTGGCTAATCTACCCTCTGCATTAAATCTAACCCCTAACCTATTCTATGTCTTTATCGAAGCTTCCAATTCTGATGAATCTCACTTTAAATTTTCGACGGCAAACTTTAAATGGGTTCCCCATCCTGCCCAGTAGTCTCCATATTCTTCAGTCGGTCCTTTCTCCTTTATCTGAGGTGTGTTTTTCTTTGTACTCAACCTCTGACACCCTGTATTAGTTTTTCTGCAGTTATGTAACCTATTACCACAACCCTAGAGGCGTCAAAAAACAGACATTTATTATCTCACAGTTTTTTGTAGTCAAACATCCAGGGATGGCCTGGCTGAATTCTCTGGTCAGGAGCTTACTGAACTGATATCAGGATGTTGGCCAGGGCTATGGTTCTCATGTGAAACTCAGGGCATCTTTCAAGGTCCCTAGTGTTGGCAGAATCCATTTCCTTGCAGATGTAGGATAGGGGTCCACATTTTAATGTTCTCTGTTGACCAGGGACCACTTTCAGCTCTTAAAGGCCATGCACAGTGCCTTACCACATGGCCACCATAGGCAGCTCATGACATGATGTTTGTTTTCTTAGAAATTAGAGGAAATTAGAGGAAATCACTCTAATTTCCTCTTCTGAGACCAAATGTGAAGGAAAAATAAATTCTGCTTGTAATGAATGAACTACCTTAGGTCAGTGTCCACTCTGAACAATCTCCTTTTTGCCCTGTAACAACAGTCACAGGAGTTGTATCTCGTCATATTACTGGTTCCACCCATGCTCAAACAAGAGAGTATTATACAAGGGTAACCCTCACTGAGGATTGTCTTAGAATTCTGTCTACCACATACCTCTTCCTCAGCCTAGCTGATGATTTTACTTCTTAATTCATTAATTACAAAAATAAGCACTCTGAAATAAACATTACCATTTTACTGGTGAGTCTACCAACATACCTTCATTTAACCACTCTATATTTTGCCTTCAGAGCTGTCGCTATGGGTGAATTGCTGTTTCTCCTACCTAATGGTAAGCCTATCTCCTGTTCATTGGATCTTATTCCAGTTTGCCTACTCAAGGTATCAGTTATTCTATAACAATTGCCTCTGTTTTCTTCAGTGTCATCTTTATTCCCTCCTTGAATTAGCTGATTCCAATCTACATATAAATAGTCAATAATAGAATCATCTAAAACCAAATTGTTTGTGGACTCACATTCCCTTCCAAGCATGAGCCCATTTCTCCACTGCCCTTCAGAGCAAAAATCACTATTCATAGTTATCTTAACTTGCTCACCTACCCTTTTCACTAGAGTTTACTCAAATTAGGCTCTTTCCACACTTTTAATGAAGGAGATCACAAAATTCTTTTGCCAAATAATCCATCCTTAGCCTTCATCTTACATAAACTCTTAGTAGAATTTTTCACAGTCGATCACTTCCCTCTTCTTGAAACATTTTCACCTCCTGGGTTTCTGGACCCTATTTGTCTTGGTTTTCCCCAATGTGGTTTCTTCAGTATCCTTTGTGAATCTTTCTTATTGTCCAGATCTCGAAATACTGCAGTTCTCCACATCTATCAGTTATATATTGCTACAATAATGCTCATTGAATACAATTCTAAAACTCAGAATCAATCATCAATAAACACTTATATTTAACTTAACTGTGGGGTTTAGTTGATCTGTAAGACTGCACTCAGCTGGGCTCACTCATGCACCTGTGGGTTGACCCTGTATCTATCTACCTTCCCCCTTCTGGGATCAGAGGGGCTAGCCCAGGCATATCTTCTCCTGGTAAGGGTAGAGTATAATGATCACGAGCAGAAATGTACAACCCTCTGCTCGCATCACCTTGGCTGTGTCAAAGCAAGTTGCAGCTCTAAGCCCAGAGTTAGGATGGAAGGGCCCCACAAAGTACATGGTAAAGACTGTGTGTAGGAGAAGGGATGAAGATCTGAGATCTTTAAGGCAACCAATCAGTTACAGTGAGGCTCACTTTTTGTGTCTCTTTTTCTTCTTTGTCTATACCAACCATTTAGGTGATCTCATCTAATCCCATTCCCTAAAAATCTCCATCCCTGAGGTCTACTCTGAACTCCAGACTAACTTATCTAATATTTATGTGACAGCTCAATCCAAATGGACATCTGTCTAATAAATACCTATACCTAATATGTATGTTCAAAACAAACACTTGAGTTTTCTTCCTTAACCTGCCCCTATTTCATTGTTCTCCATCCCTATATGTGATATCATCTTGCTGAGGCTAAAAAAAGTGGAGTTCCTCTTGACTTCTCCCTCTAAGATATTTACAAGCAATCTATAAACAAACTCTTTGGCTTTGCTTTCAAAATATATCCCTTATCTGATGATTTCTTACCAGCTCCACTGTTAATTCCTATCCCAAGCCCCTTCTTCTCTCATCAAATGACAGTCATGCCTATCCAAGCTGCTTTCACTCTTGCCCCGCTACAGGTTTTTTTCCACATATAAATCAGTATGTTTTTGAAACACAAAATATATAAAACCTCAACTGATAACCTTTCATTCACACCCAGAATAAATGGCAAAGTCCAGAAATGCCTACAAACCCCTTTGCAATCTGGGCATGGCCTACCTTTCCAATATTATATCTGATCCTTCTTTCTCTTACTAATTCAATTTTACCTACAAAATAGCCTTATTTTTTCTAATCAATAGAAGTATACTCAAACCTTATAGTCTTTGACTAGAACTCTTCTTTGAGATAAACACATAAGCTCTTCCATGACTTCATTGAGGTTTCTATTCAAATGCCACCTCTACAGAGAGATGTTTCTTGTCTATGCCATTCTAACTAGAAACCCCTTTATTCTCTACTCTTTTATTTTGCCTTATATTTATCTATAGAGCTACACTACCTCATAGAATGTTGCTTATTTATATATTTAATGTCTATATCCTATAATGGAATGAAGGCCCTATAACAGCAGTCACTTCTGTTTTATTCACTGCTATATTCCCTACAAATAGAACAGTCTTTGATACCTGAAGAGTACTCAAAAAAATTTATTGAACTTTGAATACTAAATAATTTAGATAACATCAAACTAATAATCCTTTTCAATCTGCAGGACATCTCTACAACCTTTCTAAACCCTCTTATTTATACTATTGATCCTGTTGATTGTAACAGTAATATGTAATTATTAAAGCTTAATTACAAACTATAATATAATTAAGGATAATGCTCTTATAAAATCCTGCTATGAAGACATTTTTATATATGTCTAATGAAATTTCTGGGTTATAAGATATGTGCATTCTCAGCTTTAGGACAATTCAAGTTGCTTTCCAGGTGATCAACAAAAGTTTAGATACATGAAGTTTATCCATGCACAGGAATGTTGTTCAGTGTGAGAGTATACTCGCTAATGCTCTCTGCAGCAATGTAGATGAGTGTTAGAAAAGTTATGTTAGGTGAAATAAAGCAATGCATAGAGACTATAAATAGTACTTAATTATTATGTGTTAATATAGTTAATAAACAAAACTAACTAATCCTTTTTAGTGGTATGCACATGTGTGATAAAGAATGATAAGTATAAAATCCAGGGTAGTGTTTTTAACCAGTTGGCTGGGGCAGAAAGCAGGGCAATAGGATGAGTGATGTGCAGACAACTTCAATGCTATCAGCCATATTTAGCTCTTAAGCTTTGTGGTGGATTAATGAGGGATTACTTTCTGCTTTATCACATATGGACATTATCCCTACTCTTTTACATACAGCAAGTATGGCATCATCGGTTAAAATATATAACTTCCAGTCATTGAGTATAGAATTGTGCTAACCTGTCCACATTTAGTTTGTCATCAACTTTTACAACCAATAAATGAATTTAAAAATTAATAATAAAAAACAAAAGAAAAAAATCAAAGTGAAGGCAGAAGAACCAGAAATGGGAAGATCTACTCACTCATGCTTCACTTTTATAAACAAAACTTCCATTAAATAAATGTTTTTGATATTAGCTGCAATACCATCACAGGGCAAAAATCAGGGAGATTTATTTGTAGGATTGTAAAATATGAGCCATATATATATAAGAATGAAAGCTTCAGAAAAGTCATTGAGCAACAAACTGTTCATATTCTCATCTCTTCTTGTTCAAAGCTAAATGATACTATGTTTTGAAATAATTGCCATATATGACCAGTAACTGATACTATGTCTTCTGAAGACATCAAAAAACAGGGCTGGTTTTTATGCAATTCGCTATACATGGAAGAATGAGTTCTCTGGTAGCTTTAGCTCTCTTCTGCTAGAAAAAGTTCCATGATTTTGAAAGCCCCAGGGCCACTGCAGCCTAAAATGGTTTTGGGTTTGCGGGTGCTGACCAGCACCAAAAGTGCTGAAATGATAGAGAAAGCCTGATTTGACTACATTTATTCAGCATTGGGGAGGAAAGGTCCTTGACAGTCCATGAGTAAGACTTCCTATTATTATTATTTTATTACTATTCTTAGCCCCATTTCTCAGCATCAAGGATTTAGCTTAAGAAAGTC
>CAUYQU010008166.1:0-90000 GCA_963574635.1 Cheracebus regulus | reverse complement strand
TTTTCTCCTCTATTAAAATTCCAAATGGCTAAGAGGATTTTCTCAATTTAGTCATACTTTTAATCTTCACTGAAATGAGTGATGACTTCTTATAATAAAAAGTTGACAGGCTTACATTGCGCACCGGTGGATTAGTTTCCCTTGGTGATGAGGTTTTCTTTTGTGCGCCGTGTGTCTGTTTGATGGAGGTTTAACAGAAAGCATTTTGGCAGAAATTGGATGCAGCAGGGATCATCTGGAGATGGCTGCTGTTCGATATTAACTACACACAGTAACTTTTTTTCTTCTTCCTTTTTTTTTTATTCTTCAGCCAGGTGACAGAGAGAGAGTGCCAAAACATTTTTTCTCTTGAAAGTACAGAATTTTTTTTCTTTTTAAGAATAAAGTATGTGCCCATTCTGCAAACACCTCAAAATATTTAATGTGCTTAGGCCGTTGTTTAATGTAAGCATGGTAAAAAGCTTTCTCCGCAAAGAGGTATTAATGCACAATTATCTGAAAGGTGCATTTCTAACAACAAAATGCCTTTGATCCTCCAGAAATTAGCATGTAAACAGGAGTTAGTGCAAGATTAGAATTATACATTTTACAGCAGATATGTACTTGGTACCTGCCTAAATTCAAACAAAGAGGCTCATGGGCCATGATTTGCATTATTTACTCCTCATCTTCACCCTCTTCTTGTAATTCCATTTTATTACTCATTGGAAGCATCAAAAGTCTCATAATAGAGACTTGCCAGATGTCAAATGTGATGGAACATGCTCCAAGCATATGTATATATTTATACCTGTGAATATATGCACACAGAGCAAATAAATAACTGAAAGGACACATCTCATTCCACAGGAAAGCTCTGGCCAGGTGGGTGGAAGCTAATAACATTCACTAGCCCCTAAGCACTACATCCAGTGATTCAGTGCATATCCATCTCTCTCTCTCATATGAATACCCTAAACCTGCAATCTAGTATGCAGAACAGATGAATAGTTCCTTTAATAAAGGGATATATCTGCGTGTATGTACATTTCATACGTATTATGCTATTCTGCCAAATAGCAAATATTTATTGCTAAAAGAGCGGTCTGACTTGAAAAATGTGAAAATTTAATTATTTTTAACTTTTAGCTTTATCTTTCCAATAATAAAGAAAACCTTAAGTCTGTTCACAGTGTGAAGTTCTTAGATCCTGGCAAAATGCTTATGATAAAGATAGGACAAGCCCTAATCCGTACTTACCTCTGCTTCAGACAGCAGCAGTGACAATCCTGCCTGGCTTGTCAAGTTCTGAGGACTTGCAATCCTTAATTTAAACACTTGAGAGATCTATGGAGCCTGTCAGTCTGGTTAATTAAGCTCTATCTTCTTTCACCCCTCCTCTCGACCAAAACAAAATCTGGCTTTAAAAAAAATGCCACTTAAGACTTTATCTACTGATTAAGCAGGTTCTAGTTTAAGTAGTATGATCTTAGAAGACTTAAGTGGAACAGTTTTTATTATTAAAGAGAACATACTCCCAAATCTTCACTGGGAAGTATATATAGGTCAGCTACAGTGTACTCCACTTTTTCTTTTCCAGAACTAATTTTTAAAAACTTTGGATAACCCAGAGCAAGAAATAATACAAAAATGATGCTTTCATTGTAATATATGACAGTACTTAAATTTTTAACATGGATGTCTTTCATTTAAGAATATGTAGCATTTCAAAGTTGGTATTATTAGTTCTTTCTCCAGAAGAACTGGGTTTGTGACAGTCTTTAGTATGAGAATTTGTGAATGAAGAATTTAGTATACTATCGGAGAAATGGAGTTGGGAGATTGCAAGTATCTCTATGAAAATCCTTAAGTGTTTAAAACATAAAATTTACTAATATAGCACAGTAAGGAAAGCACACTGAGTAAAGAGCCTACCAGTTGCCAAATACCAATGTATGCATCTTAAATTAATGTTCATGAATACTGTATAATCAATTTCAATTTACCTTTCCTAGACGGCCAAATTTGTTTCCAGATCTGTCTCTATTTCAACAATATATTCAGACATTTTTGTGTTTTGTTGCAGATAATATTTATAACAGCAAATGTTTTTCCCCATTTTGTCTTCATCAAATATTTAATTACTCCCTGATTTTAGAAATTGTAGGTCATACTTTCTGTGTCTTATTGTCATCCCAGAGGCAGAATGGCAGACCTTGTTCTTTCAGATGCCTCAGTTTTCTTTCCTTTTCCTAGAATACTAAATAGTTGCCCTAGATGAGCTACTGTAGGCCAACATCTCAGTTTCTCTGACCTAAATTTTATGGGAATGTATGTGTATCATCTCCCACGGCTACCTTTATCCCAAGGCTTGACTTCTAAATATTTGTTTTTTTCATTTTATCTTTATTCCAATCTCTCCTCATTTTCTAATTATTATCTACAGAAGTGAGTAGCAGTTCATAGGCACAGGAATTAAAATTCTTAAGGATAGAAGAATTATATACAATACTAAATCCTGTATGCTAAAATTTCTAGCAAAGTAACCATGTGATTTGGGAGGGGTTGCTGAGCAATAGAATTCTAGGGGTTCCCAAATAATTAGGAGAAATGCTTTATCTGATTTAAGCAAAGGTAATAATAGTTTATTAATTAGAATTTTACAACAAATATTCTCATGGAGGTGGTTGTTTTCCTCCTCCCCATCAGCCACCTCCAGTTCTCTGTGCAGAGAACCAGGATTCACTGAACAGGCATAACAGGTGTATTTGTAACAGTTGGAAACATGCTTATGGGTAGTGTGCACAATTTAGATATTGTTATTACTCTTACACCTTCTTCAATATGAACAAAGCTATTCTCATTTTCACCTCACCTATTATCTTGCTTTTACTTGTGGCAGATATTTGTAAGCTACTTCCTCTTTAGAGGACAGACATTAATGCACAACATTAGTCAGTCTTCAATTAGCAGGGATTCTACCAAACATTTGCATTAGCCATACTTAAGTAATTTCTGAGGCTAGATCCACCACAACTGAGATTGGTCTAGACAAATCAGTGTCTTAAGATAAGGTCACAATGAACCCCTTTCTTCCTGTATGTACATTAAAAAGATAACCAGATTTTAACATTCTTCTCATTTTAAGTTGATAAAGTGAAAGCAAGTCAGAATTATATTAGTAGTACTTGAATGTCCAGGCTCATAGGGTCATTGCTAGGGTGTGTTGGATCCTAACAATGCAAGATGCTTACTAATGTTTTAGCACCACATATAATTTCTATGAGTAGGAGGAAAGATGGGTAAATGGTGTATAGTTGATGTCTTTTATCGTTGAAAGGGGACTTTGCAAAGCTCCTTTGCTAGAACTTAGTCATAAGATCACAGATGCCATGGAGGTTGGGACGTGTAGACTTCATTCTGTACTGCCATTTGCCAAGCTAAAAACTGGAGTTATGTTGCTAAGGAAGGTAGATACTGAGACTAGTAACTAGAAATCTCTGCCAGAACTCATAACCTCTCATTCTTGACAGTTTCCAAGAGGGAAATAAACTGTTCTGTAGCTCATCTGCCATGTTTTGACACAGTCAACATTCAATTGGGCCCTGAATTGTGAATCATCCCTGGAATTGTGAATCATCCCTGGTTTGTAACAAATTTGCAGCAGCAATATTTTTACCACATTCTCAAACCAATGCTGAAACTTATTTCTGAATTAAATTGAATTAAATTAAACAGGTAGCAAACATTGATGCTAAAACTTTGGTCAACATCCGAAATGTTTTTTTTCATTTAATCATGTTTTTCTAATTTAGTTTATGATTTACCACTTGTCCTTCAGAGTCATGTCTGCTATTAAATTATGTATTCCATAGCCTTACAAAGCATTTGTCTTCTCACCAATTTTATTTTTAATTATTTTAATGTTTCTCCTTTTAATAATGTGCCTTTTTAACTAGTAAGTTAAATAACTCATTGATTTTTCACTTATCAAATATAATGTACTTCAAAAGTAGGTGCAAACAAATCAAGCATATTCCTAACTAATAAATCTCTCTATGACCCCTGTCTATTTTATTCATAAGAAAACCATGTATGACCATTCACTCCATCTCTTAATCAATAGTTACCTTACCTTTCTCTAAAGCATAGCTTTGTTCAAGTGAAAGAAATTTTGTAACTTGAAGTTTCATAAGCAGATAAGTTTCTTTACTTAAAAAAAAATAAAATAGTTGTATTTAATTGGGGATATTTTTGCCTGCAAGTATGGGGAAAAACATCCAAGAAAAGATGAGGTAATAAAGCTTTTCAGTTATCTCACATTGCAAGAAGCTTGGAAGAGCAATTTGGGGTGGAACTGCTTCTTGATGCCATCGGTGGCCCAGGATCTTCATCCTTAGCACATCTATCTTTCCTATACATGCATTTGCCTAGCCTCATAGTGACAATATGGTTGCTGCAGGTCAAATTAGCATGTCCAAGTACAAGGCAGGGAGAAGGAGGAAAGTATAGAAGCAAGATTTATCCCTTTTATTAGAAAATATTTTAAAAACCCAATCTGTTTTGTCTCATTGCCTAAAAATATGTAACATGGTTACTTCTTTTCATGTAGGTCAAGAAAACAAATATGAGCATCCCTGCCTCTCTTTTGACAAAGGAGATAGAAAATGAAGCTGACCCAGCTAATCAAAACAACCTGTCACAGTAGAATTTAAAACAATTTCACAATTAATCTATCAGACAAAACAAAAGCCACAAAGGTACATTAAATAGAATCCAATATTGTAAAAAATTAACAAATATATCCCATCTTTACTTATTACCCTACTACTGATGATTATGCAGTGACAGAAGCTTACATTGAGCACTATCTGGTCTATATGCACTGCAGGAAAGTACTCATTCATGAAATTTTAAGTGTGCAGATACATGCAGGCAAAAATTGGGAATGGTGGAAGACCAGGGAAGATCTACAAACTTACCAAATGAATAATGCAATTACCTAAGTTTTTGTTTTGTTTTGTTTTGTTTCCAACACGGAGTCTTGCTCTGTTGCCCAGGCTGGAGTGCAGTGGTGGGATCTCGGCTGACTGCAACTTCTGTCTCCCAGATTCAAGTGATTCTCCTGCCTCAGCCTCCGAAGTAGCTGGGATTACAGGCACATGCCACCACACCTGGCTAATTTTTGTATTTTTGGTAGAGACAGGGTTTCACCATGTTGGCCAGGCTGTCTCAAACTCCTGACCTCGTGATCCACCTGCCTCCGCCTCCCAAAGTGCTGGGATTACAGGTATGAGACACAGCACCCAGCCTTACCTAACTTTTAAATGTATGCAAAGATAGCTGAGGAAGCTTTAATATACAGCCATCAAAGAAATTAGTTAACCTCACAGTTTATTTTAATATCTTGGTTCTCAGGGATGCATTCTAACTTGATGTAGAGCATATCTGAATGTAAAGGTATTGAAAGTCGTAATCACCACCTAAATTTTGGTGAGGATAAAGGACTACTTACTCAAGACCTATGCTTTAGTGGGCTTGGTAAATTTGTGTCATATTTGTCACAATGAATATTTTATGTTATTTTATTTTTATTGTTGAAATTTCTATATGTTTTCTTTTGTAATTTTTATTTTAAATTTTGGGGCTACATGTACAGGTGTGTTACCTGTGTAAGTTGTGCAATGCTGCAATTTGGGGTACTAGTAATCCTCACCCAGGTATTGGGCATAGTACAAAATAGTTAATTTTCAACCCTGTCCCCCTTTCTAACTCTCCCCTCTAGTAGTCCCCAATGTCTATTGTTTCCATCTTTATGTCCATGATTACCTGATATTTAGCTCCCCCTTGTAAGTGAAAACATAATGTATTTTGTTTTTCATTTCTGCATTAGTTCACATATGATAATTGCCCCCAGCTGCATCCATGTTGTTGCAAGTAACATGATTTTATTCTTTTTTATGGCTGTGCAGTATTCCATGGTGTATATATACCATAATTTCTTTATTTAATTCACTGTTGATAGGCATATAGGATGATTTCATGTCTGTCATTGTGAATAGTGCTGTGATGAACATACAAGTGCATGTGTCTTTTTGGTAGAACCATTTGTTTTCCTTTGCATATATACATGGTAATGGGATTGCTGAGTCAAATGATAGTTTTGTGTCAAGTTGAAAAATCTCCAAACTGTTTTCCAGGGTGGTTGAACTAATTTTCATTCTAACGAACAGTGCATAAGCATTTCCTTATCTTCACAGCCTCACCAACATCTGTTTTTGTTTCATGTTTTTGTTTTTTGTTTTTTACTTTTTAATAGTAGCCATTCTGATGGGTGTGAAATGATATCTCATTATTTTGATTTGCATTTCTCTGATAATTAGTAATGATTTGTGTTTTCCACATTTTCTCATATATTTGTTGGCTGCTTGTATGTCTTTTTTTGAGAAGTATCTGTTCATGTCTTTTGCCCATTTTTAAATGGGATTATTTGCAGTTTGCTTTTTCAATTGTCAAATGTCTCATAGATTCTGGATATTGGATTTTTGTCAAATGCAGTTTGCAAATATTTTCTCCTATTCTGTAGGATGTCTGTTAACTTTGTTAATAGGTTCCTTTGCTGTGCCCAAGCTCGTTTACTTAATTAGGTCTCCTGTGTCAATTTTTGGTTTTGTTGCAATTGCTTCTGAGGACTTAGTCATAAATTATTTCCTATGGCCCATGCCCAGAATGATGTTTCCTAGGTTTTCTTCTAGAATCCTTATAGTTTGAGATCTTACATTTAAATCTTTACTCCATCTTGAGTTGATTTTTGTATATGGTGAGAGGCAGGGGTCCAGTTTCACTCTTCTGCATATGGCTCACCAGCTATCCAAGTACCTTTCATTGACTAAGGTGTCCTTTCCCCCAGTGCTTTCTGTTGTAGACTTTGTTGATAATTAGGTGACTGTAGGTGTGTAACTTTATTTCTGGGTTCTCTTTTCTGTATGATGAATACTTTAATAATCATCATTATTCATGCTGGCTTTTTCAGGGCAATTTTTCATTCCACCAAGTCACTTTGATTTGTATTTAGTGTTTTTAGAAGTCACTGATACATAATTTTTTTTAATTGAGATTTTTTTCACTTGCATTTGACATAAATCCAAAATTCAAAAGAACCAGTAAAACGTGTGTTTATATTAGAATAGCAACATTCAACCACAAAAGCAGCTTAAAAGAAATGTTCCATGAATGACATTTGAAGATTATTGTTACTTACTAGATTCAATCAATTGCAAAATCAAAATTACTAGACTACATGGTGTAACTCTGGAATGATGCTTAGACCATGATGGAAAAATTCAGATGATGAATAGGAAAAAATTACTATGGGAATATGTGATGTGTTATATGTTTCTCACTTGGTGAGCATTTTCAGATAAATTCATTACTACTGCTCTTATTCAAATTTATCATTTGAGATTTGAAATAATTACCAATTATATGCTTACTTCTAAAATATGAAGAGCTCTGTGGGTGAAACTTCCTATATTATTTTATCAAACTAAATGTGAAATAAGTTGCACTGGACAACTTCTTATTAAATTGATGACTTTCATCAACACTTGCAGGATGCAGGCAAAGTGGAGAATTCACTAGAGTTTTTAGTATTCACTAGGGTGTTATATATCACATTAAACACTAAGGAAGTAAACTGTATAAACTATTTTGCCTTGTTTGGTAGATTTAACCAATCAGTAAAAGCATAACATCTCCTAATATTTTTCCTAATGAGTTGAGTGATGATAATTGTATGTATACAAGAGTACTAGTGTTCCTCTACATAGAAATAACATTCTGTTTTTTTACTGTTAACCATCCTTCTGCTCCATTCAAATTGGGAGACACCTGAATATAAGGGGTTCTTTGAAGAAGAACCCCTGGGGAAAAAAGAATTATAACCTGAGTGGGAAGAATCCATAAGTACAATGAACTTAGATTACATCTACCAGGTTATGCAATACCGAAAAGCATATAAGCACAGTTGACATTCAGAATATAAATAGAAGATGGCAAGGAAGGAAGGAAGGAGGGAGAGAGGGAGGGAGGGAGGGAGGGAGGAAGGGAGGGAGGGAGAGGGGAAGATGGCAAGTGGATAGTTTTAAGGTGAGAACATCAAGTCATTGGAAGCCACATGTAATGAAAGTCAGAGCGTATACTAATATACCACATCAGGAAATGGTGGGAAAATTCACTGAAGGGAAGAGCTAATACTAAGACTAGCAATAATCCTTCACTTTAGAAGGCTTACTAGATGTGAACAATGGGAAGAGTAAAGGAACACAGATTTATGTGTCCAGAAATCTTTATATGCTAAACTACTCTCTAGGCAATATAATAAAGTTGTATTTTGAAACTCTCTATTTTTCTTTCCTTTCTACATATTAATATTTTCTCACTGGTTTCTGAAGAAAATAATTTTTGGACAGTCCAAACCTCGTTTAAGTGACTTGACACCCAGGCCCAGAAAAAGCAAGGAGAGCAAAGTACCCTAAATTTTAAATATATTGTTGCCTATCTACTATTTAGGGAATTGGGGAAAATAACAAGTAGAAAGTCACAAGCCAGGAACACACACACAAAAAAGGTTAATCTAAATGGAAGGATCCAAATAAAATGCTTAGCCTAATACCTGCCACCGTAATAATAATAAATAAAAATTAAGAAATAGATAACAGTAAGAATTGCTGGTGATTCCAGCAATAAGCTCTCCTTGGATTCTGATAAGTTTGGAAAAGCAAAGTTCCTTAAGGAAGACCTCAGGAAATAAACGTACAAAATTTTGTCTTTACAGTTGTATAAAGAACATGAAAAAGAACAGTAGATCATACTGATCACAATAATAACTTTTTAACAATTCAAATGAGATAAAATTGGCATATAGTAAACTTTACCTATTTAGTGTTCAATTTTATACATTTTTTACAGATGTGTATAATAAAGAAACTGAGTATATCTATCATTCCTCACAATATTCACTCCCTCCTAAGCTTTTTCATCTGCAAACAAATGGATGAGTTTTATGTCCTGACAGATGAGTTTCAATCTTTCAGAAGTTTTGCAACTGAAATGCTATGGTAGATATTGTTTTCTGTTTGGCTTTTTTCACTCAGCATAATTATTTTGAAATTCATTCTTCTTGTTGCATGAATTTATTGCTTTTTAGTGTTAAATAGAATTTCATTGCATGAATACATTGCAAGTTGTTTATCCCTTCGCCTATTGATGGATAATTTGGTTGTTCCCAGATTAGCGCTGTTATAAATAAGGCCACTGTGAACATTCATGTACAAGTATTTGGAAGTGGTTTTCATTTCTCATGGGCAAATACCTGTGAGTGGAATGACTGGGTCATATGGGTGATGTTTAACTTGTTGATAAATTATCAAACTGATTTACAAAGTGACTGTGTTATTTATATTCCCACCAGCAATGTAGGAGAATTTCAGTTGCATCACAGCCTAACCAACCCTCAGTCTTTTTAATGTTAGCCATTTTAATGTGTCTAGTAATATCTCATTATGATTAAAATTTACATTTTCCTGAAAAGTAATGATGTTGAGAATCTTTTCATGTGCTTATTTGTCATCTATAAATCTTATTTGGTAAAATGCCCATTCAAACTTTCATCAAAATTTTGGAGCTGTGTTCTTACTGAGTTGTAAGCATTTTCTCTCTATTCTAGATACAAGTTTTATATCAGATAAATGTTTTCAAATATTTTCTTCCAGGCCCTGGCTTATATTTTTATTCTCTTAATAGTATCTTTCAAAAATAAAACTTTTTGATTGTGATGTAGTTCATCATTCTTTAATGAATTGTGCTTCTGTTGTCATGTTTAAGAAATAACTGCTTAATTCAAAGGCAAAAATTTTTCTCCTGTCTTCTTCTGGAAGCTTTGCAGTTGTAGATTCCACAATTATACTTATAATTCATTGTGAGTTACTTTTATTATATTGTATTAAGTATGGCTTCAAGTTCATAATTTTGCATATCAATATTCCAGTCCCTTTAGGACCATTTATTGAAAAGACTCTCTTTCTGATTGCTTTTGCAGCTTTGTCAAAAATGACTTATGTGTGGCTTATTAATGAATTTTCTATCCTGTTTTCATTGATCTCTATTTATTGCAACATTACTGTTGTCTTATGGTAGCTTTATGATAAGCTTTAAAATAAGATAATGTCAGCCTTCCAACTTTGATTTACTTTTTCAAAATTGTTCTGGCTATTCTAGATCTTCTGCATTTCCATTTAAATTTTAAAATCAGCTTGACAACTGCTACAAAAAGAATTGGTTAGATTTTGACAGGGATTATGTGGAATCAATAGATCAATCTGGGGCAAATTGGAATCTTAACTATGTTTTGCCTCCTGACCCATGATTATGGTAAATATGTCTGATTATTCAGGTCTTCTTTAACTTTTTTAGCCACATTTTATAGTCTTCAGTGTTCAGGTCTCACATATATTTTTTAGATTTACTCCTGTTTCATTTTTTAATGCTATTATAAACAGTAATTAAAAATGTCATTTTATAATTTAGCTGTTGCTAGTATATAGAAACACTGTTTTTTCTTGTAAGTTGATGTTATATTGTGTCCTGCAATCTTGCTAAACTAAATAAGTCTATTAGCATACTGGTTGATTTTATCAGATTTCTAAATAGATAATCACATTGTCTATGAATAAAGATGCTATTATCTCTTTCTTTCTAATCTGAATTTCTTGTATTTTTGTGTAATTACTTAAAATATAGGCCAGAACTTTCCTTGCAAAGTGAATTAAAGTGGTCAGAGTGAATATCGGGTCTTATTGTTGATCTTAGGGAAAATGCATTTAATCTTTCACTATTAAGTATAATGTTAGCTGAAAGTTCTTTGTAGATGGCCTTTAACTGGTTAAGGAAGTTTCTCTTATTCATAAATTGCTGAGAGTTTTGAACAGAAGCAAATGTTCAAGTTTACTTAATGCTTTTCCCACATCTATTGAGAGGGTCAACCATGTTTTTTTTTTTAATTTTTCAGTCTATGTCTTTGATGATTTACATTGATTTATAGAGATTGTTTTCAAATGTTAAATCATTACTAGAATAAAACTCATTTAGTCATGAGATATTTATATTCTTATGTAATGTTGAATTTGGTTTGCTAAAATTTTGTTTAGAATATTCACATCTGTAATCATCAAGAATATTATTCTGTCCTTTTGTTTTCGGAATCTCTTTGCCAGGGTAATATTGTCCTCATAAAATGAATTCAGTGTATTTCCTCTTTAATTTTTTAAAAATTATGTGAAATTGATATTATTTCTTCCTGAAGTTTGGGGTAGGATTCAACAGTGAAGCCATCTGGGTCTGGAATTTTTTATGGTAAAATTTGTAAATATAGTTTCAAACCTTAATAGATGTATGCTTATTTATTTTTTCTTGAGTGAGATTTGACAGTATTATTCAAATAGTTGTTTAGTTTATCTAAGTTGTGAATTTATTGGCATAATGCTGGATCTAGTGGCTCATGCCTTTAATCCTAGCACTTTGAGAGGCCAAGGCAGTTGAATCACTTGAGGCCAGGAGTTCAAGACCAGTCTGGCCAACACAGTGAAATCCAATCTCTACTAAAAATATAAAATTTAGCCAGGTGCAGTGGTGCGCACCTGTAGTCCCAGCTACTTGGAAAGATGAGGCAGGAGAATTGAACCCAGGAGGTGGAGGCTGCAGTGAGATGAGATTGAACCACTGCACTGCAGCCTGAGCAACAGAGTAAGGTCCTGTCTCAGAAATAATAATAAATAAATAAATTGACATAAACTTGTTTAAAATATTCTCTTATTATCCTTTTAATTTCTGTATAATCCCATTATTAATGATGTCACTTCTCTAATCCTTGATAACAATTTTTGTCTTCCTTTCTTTTTATAATTAGTCTGGCTAATTAATTTTATGTATTAACAGGTTTATTAATTTTATGTATCTTCTCAAAGAACTAGCTTTTGGTTTAATTGATTTTTTCAGTATAGTTTCTCTGATTTTTTATATTATTGGTTTTCACTATGATCTTTATTTTTTTCTTGTTTAATTTGGGCTTTATTTGCTTTACATTTTTCTAATTTCTTAAGACAGAGGTGAGATTACTGAGTTGAGATTTTTACATTTTACATTTGAAATGTAAGTATTTTACATTTATTTACATAGTCATCATTTTTATTCTTCATTTATTTGTGTAGATCCACATTTCAATCACATATTATTTTCCTTCTTCATGGTAGAAATTCTTTGAGATTTATCCCATTGTAGATCTGCTACTGATAAATTCATTCTGCCTTTTGGTGTCTGAAGATATCTTTATTTTGCATTTATTTTTGAAATATATGTTGGTTGGTTATAGAATTCCAGGTTGACATGGTTTTTGTTTGTAGAGATTTTGGGGGTGGTTGTTGTTATTTTCGTAATAATGTTGTTTTTTCAGTACTTCCATGATGTTCTTCAGTCTTCTTACTTGCTTTGTTTCTGATGATAAACTTCTGTCAGCCTTTTCTTGCTATTCTGTATATAACATGTCCTTTTTATATCTGTATGCTTTTAAGATTTCTCTCTTTATTACTCATTTTAAGAAATTGATTTGATGTTCCTTTGTGTGTTTTCTTCATCTTTCTTTTGCTTGGGGTTCACTGAGCTTCTTAGATTTGAGACTTTATAGGTTTAGTCAAATTTGGAAGATTATTGTTCATTATTTTCTCAAATATTTTCATGTCTTTTCTCTTTTTGGAACACTAATTTATGGCCTATCCACTTATTTAACTCTAATTTGTGTTTCTCATTATATAGAGTTTCTATTGCTATGTCTCCTAGCTCACTAATGTTTTCTTCTATAATTTTAATCTTCTATTAATTATATCTGGTTTATTTTTATCTCAGTTTTCACCTCTAAGAGCTTGATTTCCATATCTCTACTTAACATTTTGAACATATAGCATATAGCTGTAATAACTGTTTAATGTCCTTGTCTATTAATTCTAATATTATGTCAGCTCTGGGTAGGTTTCAAAACAACTGATTTTACTTTTTGTTATGTGTCATAGTTTTTTTTTTTTTTTTTAAATAACATGCCTGGAAATTTTTTATTGGATACCACACATTATCAATTATATATTTTTGAGATATAGACATGTTTATTTTCATAATCTTAAGGTTTCTTCAAGGACACAGCTAATTTACATAGAAATCGCTTGTTTTTATCACATCTGGCTTGTAAGATTTGTTTGGGAAGACAGAAGCAATGTTTATTCTGGAGTTAATTAAGTTCCACTACAAAAGCAAAACTCTTCTGTGTACTCTAATCAATGCACCATGCATTGTCAGTAGATCCTGATGGCAACAGGCCCTGTTCCCAATTTGGTGTAAGCACCAAATACTATTGCCTCTCATCCTTTTGAGCAATTATTTCCCTGGCCTTCTCACTGTTGATTTGAAACTTTAAAGTGCATGTTTTATGTCTAAAATTATTAACAGAGAAGTTTCCATTGTCTAAAAGCGTATGGCACTTACCCCCACTTTTTTGCTCTCATTCTTACTAAGTAACATGCCTGCTCCCTCTTCACCTTCCACCATGAGTTAGGGCTCCCTGGGGCTTCAATAGAAGCCAAGACAATGCCGGCACCATGCTTCCTTCACAGCCTGCAGAACTATAAACCAATTAAAACTATTTTCTTTATAAATTACCCAACCTCAAGTATTTATTTATAGTGATGCAAAAACAGCCTAATACACTATCCCTGGAAACAGAGTTAGGACCATTTGATCAGGAAATTCTAGGGCTGTATCTAGTACATTGTACAAAAGGGTAGGTGCTGGCCTCAGATGGGCACATCCCTTTACCCTTGAAAACTGTTTATTCTTCATTCTTCAATGGAACCCTCTTGCTTGTATATAAGAACATTATTTTCTGTGATCAGTGTAAAACTGGTTTTTATTATTGTCTTTTACCATTTATTCCTCTTTTAACCCCTAATGCTTATATAACTTAAACCACTTATATATATTTATCATATATACTTCTGTATGTATACACATATATATATGTATTTACTTGTGTACATATGTTACATACCATAATACTTATATACTTGCATAACCCAAAAAGCAATACGTACAGGCCCTTGAATGGCAAAGCATTACAACTATTATTTTCAATATTAGCAATGTCCATAAACATGAAATGAACATTTTTCCTTTCCTATTGCTTTTTAAATGAATACTTTATAGCAGTTAATCAAATCAGCTATATAACCAATATACTTTATTGTTCTTCTCTCTGCTCCCAAAAAAAGAGTGAGTAAAAGATGAGTCAATAATTAAAAATTAATATTGGTTAACTGTTTACCAGGACCAAGGAAGGCTAACAATAATCAAAGATGATAACTAGACACAGTGTAGCCAAGCTCAGGCATGAGAGGAGCTTCTGACTTTGTGTCATTTCAGAGTTTAAAAAAAAGAAATTCCAAGGAGGGAAACTTCACTCTCAGTCACCAGCATTCAATATTCTTTCTGGTTAAAGGCATCTGAAAATGTTCATCCTTTTGCTTCCACCTCTAGGGTTATGTACACTTCCTGCATTTTAAAAATGCAGTTAGACTGAAATAATCATCATCTAAGAAACTGAATTAATTGTCTTCAACTTCTGAGCCAAAAGTGGAGATTTAAATATGTAAAGTAACTTTTGCAATTGCAAAATCATGGAACAAATCTACATTCCCATCAATTAAGAAGTGAATAAAGAAAGTGTGGTGTATGTATACAGGTTGGAATACTACTCAGCCATAAAAAGGAATGAATTAATAGCATTTGCAGTGACCTGGATGAGACTGGAGACTATTATTCTAATTTAAGTAACTCAGGAATCAAAAACCAAACATCATATGTTCTCACTGATATGTGGAAGCTAAATTATGAGGACATAAAGGCATAAGAATGATACAATGGACTTTGCAGACTTGGAGAGAAGTGTGGGAAAGGGGTGAGGGATAAAAGACTACAAATAGGATGCAGTGTATACTGCTTGGGTGATGGGTGCACTAAAATCTCACAAATCACCACTGAAGAACTTACTCATGTAACCAAATACCACCTGTACCTCAAAAACTTACAGACAAATTAAAAGAAAAAGAAGCAAAAAAAGAAACTTTCCTATTATGGCTGGCAAGGTAGCCAAACAGGAACAGCTCTAGTCTGCAGCTCCCAGGGAGATCAACACAGAATGCAGGTGATTTCTGCATTTTCAACCGAGGTACCTGGCTCATCTCACTGGGACTAGTTAGACATTGGGTGCAGCCCAAGGAAAATGAGCCAATGCCGGGTGGGACATCACCTCACCCAGGAAGTGCAAGCGGTGGCGGAACTCCCTCCCCTAGCCAAGGGAAACCATGAAGGACTGTGCCATGAGGGATGGTGCTATCCAGCCCACATACTATCCTTTTCCCATGGTCTTCACAAGGCACAGACCAGGAGACTCCCTCAGGTATCTATACCACCAGGGCCCCAGGTTTCAAGCACAAAACTGCCATTTAGGCAGATAGTAAGCTAGCTGTAGGAGTTTATTTTTCACACCCCAGTGGTACCTGGAATGCCAGCAAGACAGAAACATTCACTCTTCTGGAAAGGGGCCTGAAGCCAAGGAACCAAATGGCTTACCTCAGCAGATTCCATCCTCACAGAGTCCAGCAAGCTAAGATCCACTGACTTGAAATACTCTCTGCCAGTACAGCAGTATGAAGACAACCTGGGATGCCGGAGCTTGGGCGGGGGGTGCATCTGCCATTACTAGGGCCATTACTGAGGCTTGAGGAGGTGATTTTCCCCTCAAACTGTAAACAAAGCCCCAGGAAGTTCAAACCGGGCAACGCCCACTGCAGCTTGGCAAAGCCGCTGTAGCCAGACTGCCTCTCTAGATTCCTCCTCTCTGGGCAGGGCATCTGTGAAAGAAAGGCAGCAGCCCCAGTCAGGCGCTCATAGATAAAACTCCCATCTCCCTGGGACAGAGCACCTGGGGGAAGGGGTGGCTATGGGCCCAGTTTCAGCACACTTAAATTTTTCTGCTTGCTGGCTCTGAAGAGAGCAGTGGATCTCCCAGCAAAGCACTCAAGTTCTGCTAAGGGACAAACTGCCTCCTCAAGGGGGTCCCTGACCCCCATGCTTTCTGACTGAGAGACACATCTCAACAGGGGTCGACAAACACCTCATACAGGAGTGCTCCAGCTGGCATCTGGTGGGTGTCTCTCTGGTATGAAACTTACAGTGAAGGAACAGAAAGCAATAATTTCTGTTCTGCAGCCTCTGCTGGTGATATGCAGGCAAACAGGGCCTGGAGTAGACCTCCAGCAAACTCCAGCAGACCTGCAGCAGAGGTACCTGTTAGAAGGAAAACTAACACAAAAAGGAATAGCATCAATATCAGCAAAAAGGACATCCACACAAAAATCCCATCTGAAGGTCACCAACATCAAGGACCAAAGGTAGATAAATCCATGAAGATGAGGAAAAGCCACTGCAAAAAGGCTGAAATTCCAAAAACCAGAACACATATTCTCATCCAAAGGATCACAACTCCTCATCAACAAGGGAACAAAACTGAGCAGAGAATGAGTTTGACAAATTGACAAAAGTAGGCTTCAGAAGGTGGGTAATAACAAACACCTCCGAGCTAATGGAGGATCTTCTAACCCAATGCAAGGAAGCTAAGAACCTTGAAAAAAGATTAGATGAATTGCTAACTAGAATAACCAGTTATTTATGTTTAAAGAAGAACATAAATTACCTGATGGAGCTGAAAAACACAGCGCAAGAACTTCGTGAAGCATGCACAAGTATCAATAGCCAAATTGATAAGCAGAAGAAAGAATATCAGAGATCGAAAATCGACTTCATGAAATAAAGCATGAAAACAAGATTAGAGAAAAAAGAATGGTAAGGAATGAAGAAATCCTCCAAGAAATATGGGACTATGTGAAAAAATGAAAGCTACCTTTGATAGGTGTACCTAAAAGTGACAGGAAGAATGGAACCAAGTTGAAAAACATTCTTCAAGATATTATCCAGGAGAACTTCCCCAACCTAGCAAGATAGGCCAACATTCAAATTCAGGAAATACAGAGAACATCACAAAGATATTCCTCAAGAAGAGCAACCCCAAGACACATACTCATCAGATTCACCAAGGTTGAAATGAAAGAAAAAATGTTAAGGGCAGCCAGAGAGAAAGGTTGGATTATCCACAAAGGAAAGCCCATCAGACTAACAGCAGATCTCTCTGCATAAACCCTACAAGCCAGAAGAGACTGGGGGCCAATATTCAACATTCGTAGAGAAAAGAATTTTCAACCCAGAATTTCATATCCAGTCAAACTAAGCTTCATAAGTGAAGGAGAAATAAAATCTTTTATGGACAAGCAAATGCCAAGAGATTTTGTTACCACCAGGCTTGCTTTACAGGCTTGCTTCACCAGGCTTGCCTCCTGAAGGAAGCATTAAATATGTAAAGGAAAAACAGGTATCAGCCACTGCAAAAACATACCAAATTGTAAATACCAGCAACACTATGAAGAAACCACATCAAGTAACAGGCAAAATAACCAGGCAGCATCATAATGACAGGATCAAATTCACACATAATAATATTAACCTTAAATGTAAATGGGCTAAATGCCACAATTAAAAGACACAGAATGGTAAATTAGATAAAAAGTACAGACCTATTGGTGTGCTGTATTCAGGAGACACATCTCACTTGCAAAGACAGACATAGGCTCAAAATAAAGGGATGAAGGAATATTTACCAAGCAAATAGAAAGAAAAATAACAACAGCAACAACATGGGTTGCAATCCTAGTATCTGGTAAAACAATAAAGATCAAAAAAGACAAAGAAGGGCATTACATAATGGTAAAGAGATCCATGCAACAAGAGGAGCTAACTATCCTAAATAGATATGCTCCGTATACAGGAGCACCCAGATACATAATGCAAGTTCTTAACAACCTACAAAGAGACTTAGACTCCCACACAATAATAGTGAGAGACTTTAATACCTTAACACCCCACTGTCAATATTGGACAGATCAATGAGACAGAAAATTAATAAGGATATTCAGGACTTGAACTCAGCTCTGGACCAAGTGGACCTAATAGACATCTACAACACTCTCCAAACCAAACAAAAAGAATATACATTCTTCTCAGCACCACATCACACTTATTCTAAAATTGACCACATAATTGGAAGTAAAACACTCCTTAATGAATGCAAAAGAATGGAAATTGTAACAGTCTCTCAGACCACAGCACAATCAAATTAGAACTCAAGATAAAGAAACTCACTCAAAACCATGCAACTACATGGAAACTGAACAACCTGCTCTTAAATGACTATTGGGTAAATATCAAAATTAAGGCAGAAATAGATAAGTTCTTTGAAACCAATGAGAACAAAGACACAACATATCGGAATCTCTTGGACACAGCTAAAGCAGCGTTTAGAGGGAAGTTTATAGCACCAAATGCCCACAGGAGAAGGTGGGAAAGATCTAAAATAGACACTCTAACATCACAATTAGAATTAGAGAAGCAAGAGCAAACAATTTCAAAAGCTAGCAGAAGACAAGAAATAACTAAGATCAGAGCAGAACTGAAGGAGATAGAGACACAAAACACCCTTCAAAAAATCAATGAATCCAAGATCTGATTTGGAAAATATTAACAAAATAGATAGCCTGCTAGCCAGACTAATAAAGAAGAACAGAGGGAAGAATCAAATAGACACAATAAAAAATGATAAAGGGGATGTCACCACTTATCCCACAGAAATTCAAAATACCATAATAGAATACTAAAATCACCTCTACACAAATAAACTAGAAAATCTAGAAGAAATTGATAAATTCCTGGACACATATACCCTCCCAAGATTGAATCAGGAAGAAGTTAAATCTTTGAATAGATCAATAACAAGTTCTGAAATTGTGGCAGTAATTAACAGCCTACTAACCAAAATAAGCCCAGGAACAGAAGGATTCATAGCCAAATTCTACCAGAGGTACAAAGAGGAACTGGTACCATTCCTTCTGAAAGTGTTCCAAACAGTGGAAAAATAGAAACTCCTCCCTAACTCATTTTATGAGGCCAGCATCATTCTATACCAAAACCTGGCAGAGACACAACAAAAAAAAAGAAAATTGCAGGACAATATCCCTGATGAACATCAATGCAAGTCTTCAATAAAATACTGGCAAACCAAATTCAGCAGCACATCAAAAAGTTCATCCATCACAATCAATTCAGCTTCACCCAGGGATGCAAGTCTGGTTCAACATATGCAAATTAATAAACATAATTCATCATATAAACAGAACTAAAGACAAAAACCACATGATTATCTCAATAGATGCAGAAAAGACCTTCAAAAAAATTTCAACATCCCTTCATGCTAAATAACCACTGCTCAAGTAAATAAGAGAAGACACAACAAATGAAAAACATTCCATGCTCACGGATAGGAAAGAATCAATATCATGAAAATGACCATGCTGTCCAAGTAATTTATAGATTCATTGCTATCCCCATCAAGCTACCATGACTTTCTTCATAGAATTAGAAAAAACTACTTTAAATATCATATGGAAGCAAAAAAAGAGTCCATATAGCCAAGCCAATCATAAGCAAAAAGAACAAAGCTGGAGGCATCATACCTACCTGACTTCAAACTATACTACAAGACTACAGTAACCAAAACAGCATGGTACTAGTACAAAAACATATATAGAGACCAATGGAACAGAACAGAGGCCTCAGAAATAATGCCACACACCTACAACCATCTGATCTTTGACAAACCTGACAGCAACAAGCAATGGGAAAAGGATTCCCTGTTTAATAAATAGTGTTGGGAAAACTGGCTAGCCATATGCAGAAAACTGAAACTGGGCCTCTTCCTTACACCTTATATGAAAATTAACTCAAGATGGATTAAAGATTTAAACATAAGACCTAAAACTATAAAAACCCTAAAAGAAAACCTAGGCAATACCATCCAGGACATAGGCATGGGCAAAGGCTTCATGACTTAAACACCAAAAGCAATGGCAACAAAAGTCAAAATTGACAAATGGGATCTCATTAAACTAAAAAGCTTCTGCAGAGCAAAATAAACTATCATCAGAGTGAACAGAATGGCAGAAAATTTTTGCGATCTATCCATCTGACAAAGATTTAATAGCCAGAATCTACAAAGAACCTAAACAAATTTACAAGAAAAAAAAAACAAACAACCTCATCAAAAAGTAGGCAAAGGACATGAACAGACACTTCTTAAAAGAAGACATTTGTGCAGCCAACAAACATGAAAAAAAAAGCTCATCTCTGGTTATTAGAGAAATGAAAATTAAAACCATATTGAGATACCATCTCACGCCAGTTAGAATGGTGATCATTAAAAAGCCAGGAAACAAGAGATGCTGTAGAGGATGTGGAGAAACAGTAACACTTTTACACTGTTGGTGGGAGTATAAATTAGTTCAACCATTGTGGAAGACAGTGTGGCAATTCCTCAAGGATCTAGAACCAGAAATACCATTTGACCCAGCAATCCCATTACTGGGTATATGCCCAAAGGATTATAAATCATTCTACTATAAAGACACATACACACATATATTTATTGCAGCACTATTCACAATAGCAAAGACTTGGAACCAACCAAAATGCCCGTCAATAATAGACTCGATAAAGAAAATGTGACACATATACATCATGGGATACTATGCAGCCATAAAAAAGGATGAGTTAATGTCCTTTGCAGGGACATAGATAAAGCTGGAAACCATCATTCTCAGCAAACTAACACAAGAACAGAAAACCCAACACTGCATGTTTTCATTTGAAAGTGGAAGTTGAACAATGAGAGCACATGGACACAGGGAGGGGAACAGCACAGACGAGGGCCTGTTGGCAGGTGAGGGTCTAGGGGAGGGATAGCATTAGGAGAAATACCTAACGTAGATGACAGGTTGATGGGTGCAGCAAACCACCATGGCATGTGTATACCTATGTAACAAACCTGCACATCCTGCACATGTATCTCAGAACTTAAAGTATAATTTTTTTAAATCCCTATTTTAAAGTTTGTATGTACATTAACAGAAAACATCAGCAGATTTAATAATTTGGGGCTTAATTTTCCATGTTAATGGAAATTTTCTAAATTGTGGAATTCAATGAACTATCATTACAGACTTAAAACTAGAGAGAATATATCAATGTTAATGTCTGTAAAAAAATTCTCAACATTGTCATAAATAATATGAAACACATAGAATCTTTATTCTGATTTACTCATTTATTTCCAAATCTTAAAATAAAGTGAAGAATTAGCTTACTTTTGATAAGACTAGTATCTATCTTTAAAACTATTTTAGACTAGTAATTCATGGTTATGCCTTATATTTTAAGTAAAATCTTGATTTAGATACCTTTGTAGAGGGTGGCTATAAATGTATTTGCAAAAAGTATATTTAAAAAAACCTCATAATGAAAATATAATTATTTTCTGATGATAAAATTTTTCACATTTGTAGCTCTGAAATAAAGTATATGTATTGTTTATTAATTATGAGGTAAGTCAAGAAATTGTATTTATTCTTTCTTTTTAGAAACATAAAAACATGGGCTTCAGTTTAAATGTAGGGAAAAAAATCACTGAAATGTTTCTTTATTTTTATTTAATTACTATTTTTCCCAAGTGCACTAGGCAGTGGTGCAATGAAAACATAAGCCATATTTTTCATACTTAAAAATATATATGTGCATGTGTATATCTGTATATTTTATATTTATGTATGTAAGAAAACATTTAATGGTCCATTTTCAAGGCATGGTACATCCAAGTACCAGCAACCAGCCTGTGGATGTGACAAATTGCACAGCTCATGGATCTAGAAAATCGTGGTAAGCAAACAGGATGCAGAGGAGGTGTCAGCCCATAAGAGGGAATAAAGTGTCATTACAGGGAAAATAAAACTTAACTGCGGAAGGAAACCAGTGTATAACCTTATAAGAAGATAATGAAACTTAGCCAACATCCGGGAAGATTGTAAACCCATAGTACTCAACCAATGAGGAACTGGGGAGGGACTTGCATGCTAGGAAATAAATTGCCTGCTGTAACTGCTTTGGGTGTGCCTGCATACCAGAATCTGATCTTGCAAGATTGCCATTCCCACTGTTCTTTGTGTCTCTGAGTCCATTCTTTGGGTTTGGATGGGTGGATTTGTTTCTCGCAAACCTGGGGGTTTGTCCAGGATCTCTGTGCCTACGTGGAATGATCCTCTAGCTGAGAGAAGAGATACGTCCCACCCAATTTTAGGTGGCCTGGTCTGTCCTGGCATCTCAGCTACCCACAGAGGTCATAGACATACCTGAGACTGTTATTCCGGAGGCAACAGAGGTGACTGCAGAGACAAAAAGCAGGCACTGTGGCAACCAAGCAACTCTGCGCCTGAGCCGAGGTAGGAAAATTGGACTATAAGTACTGCCTTGGTGATTGGGGATTTTTGGAGGTCAAGTGTGTGTGACTGAGGTGTATCCTAGATATGAAGGGAGTGCAGATTCCCAATCCATGGTTCAATTCTCCCTCAAGGGAAATGGCTGGAGACAGAGGAAGCGATTCTTGAGGTGTGCAAGAAACATCCAGTGTTGGAGGATTGAGTACATAGGGAAGAACTCAGACACAGAAACTGACGAGAAATGGGAAACAGAAATTTTAGGGTTAGGGAACAAAGGAAAGAGGGAGCCAGAGACTCCCTCTGACATTCCACTGAATAGTCCTTTGGAGAGAATGCTACAAGTTTGGAGAGACATTCTCTAACCTGTAAACAAGGAACAGGGGATGGCAAAAGATGGTGAATCATTGTTGTTTTATCTGTCCCAAAGACCCCATTCATAAGCCTTTGGTCTTTTGGCCTAAGTTTGGCTCAGATAAGGATTGGGTGTGCGAAGCTTTAATTCTGTATGTGAATGATATGTCCCCATCTTCAGGAGAAGAGACACGTTATGCTCCCTTCTGGATCAAAGAATTAGATCCCACGTTCTTCCTCAAAGAAGAAGAAAAGGCACTGGTAAAAATTCCTTGCCCTGGGAAAAGCCCTGGGACCCCCTATCATGCTTGCCTCCTCCATACAGCCACCAAAATAGAGGACAGGAAGATCAAGGGGCAGCAAGAGGGTTAGGGGAAGAAAGACCTGGAGACCGCGGGGAAGCCAAAACAACTGCTCCTTGAGATCCTTATCCAAATTTAAGAAAATAATTAGAACAGTATAACAACAACATTGAGAACTTTCCTATCACTTCCAAACAGCAGACATCTAGCTTATTCCCTCTTAGAGAAGTTTCCTTAGGATAGGGAGAGCTTACCTTTGTAAATACTCCTCTTACAAGTACTGAAGTTAGGAATTTGAAAAAGGAAATGAAACCACTCCTAGAAGATCCCCTTGGTTTAGCATATCAGCTGGACCAATTCCTAGGACCCAGCATTTACACCTGGCCTGAAATGATGTCTGTTATGAATATCCAGTTCACAGGAGAAGAAAGGGGAATGATTAGGAGAGCAGCCATGACCGCCTGAGAGAGGCAGCACTCTCCTGGGCAAGGAGTCTCACCAGCCAAACAGAATTTCTGAACGTTGACCCTGAATGGGATAATAATGATCCCAGGGATCTGGCCCAAGTGCAGGATCTCAGGAAATTAATAATTAAGGGATCAAAGAGTCCACTCTTAGGACACAAGATGTCTTGAAGGCATTTGAGAGTCAACAAGAAAAGGAAGAAATTCCCTCTGCATTCTTGCAGAGACTTAGAAATCAAATAAGGAAACACTCAGGATTAGATCCAGAAGACCCAGTAGGGCATGGCCTTTTGAAAGTTATCTTTGTAACTAGGAGCTGGCCCAACATTACTAAGAAACTACAAAAGATTGATGGGTGAAATGAGAAACCAGTTGAAGAGTTACTGAGGGAAAGTTAGAAGTTTCTTGTAAGAAGAGAGGAAGAGAAGCAGAAACAAAAAGCAAAAATCATAGTTTCCACTGTAGAAGAGATAGTCAGGGAAAGATTAGATCAAGATCCCTCCTGGAAGAGATGAGATTATAGTAAGTTTCAGCAAAAAGACAGCAGGGAGATACAGGGAAAAACTCCTAAGACTGTAAGTCAATGTTACAACTGTGGAAAACCAGCACATATTAAAGAGAATGCCCAGAGTAGAAAAAAAGAGAAGGTGATCCCCCTTATGACTTTTGGTGAAGATTATGGAGGTCAGGGGTTCCTTCTGAGTAGGTACCACTAGGAATCCTTGATACATTTGAAGGTTAGACCCAAAGGGGAAGAAATTATGTTTCTGGTTGACACTGGAGTAGTGGCTTGCTCCTCCGTTATACACCAACCAAGGTGCATGGAACGCTCTAAGGAAAAGTTAACAGTATCGGGGTAAAGAGGGAGGGATTTCTGGTTTCAATATTCAAGAAAATGTTAATTAGATTGGAACCAGAACAAATTGAGGGGTCACTTTTATATGTTCCTGAAGCAGGAACTAACCTCCTTGGTCCAGACCTGACTGTGAGATTGGGTTTAGGACTAGAAATAGAGGAGAAACAAATAAAATTAAAGATGAGTCGCCTAACAGAGGAGCAAGAAAGAAAAATTGATTTCCTTGTGTGGGTTAGGGAAAGCAACCAGAAGGCTTAAATATCACACCCTTACAGATTGAACTAAAACAACCAGGAGAAGTAGTGTGCAGAAAACAATATCCCATTGAAGAAAGGAGAAGTCTCCAATCAGTAATAGAGGGATTGAGTAAAGATGGATACTCCATACCATACTCCAGTTCTCCCAGTCAAGAAGCCTGATGGTTCATATAGATTGGTGCAAGACCTAAAGGCTGTAAATCAAATTGTCCAAACCCACCATCCTGTGGTGCCTAACCCCTACATAGTAAGATACCCTATGAACATAAGTGGTTCAGTGCGGTAGATCTGAAAGATGCATTCTGCGTGTTCCCTCAACTTTAGAAGTAGGGACCTCTTTGCCTTTGAATGGGAAAATCCCATACCTGGGAGAAAACAACAGCACCACTGGACTGTGCTGCCACAGGGTTTCGTGGAGGCCGCAAACTTCTTTCATCAAGTCTTAGAAAAAGTCCTGGGGGAATTCCAACCCTTCAGGGGAACGCAGTTATTACAATATGTAGATGATCTTTTAATTTCTGGGGAGAAAAGGGCTGAGGTATTAGAAACACCACAGGCTTGCTTAATTTCCTAGGGCAGAGTGGATTGCAAGTCTCCAAGAACAAACTAAAATTTGTGGGAAAAGAAGTTAAATATTTAGGACACCTGATTAGTGAAGGGATGTGGAGAATAAATCAAGAAAGAATATCAGGAAGAGTGGGTCTGTCATTTCCTAAGACAAAGAGAGAATTCTGAATTTTTTTTAAGATTAACTGGCTGGGTTATGGATTGACTGACTTGTATGCTCAAAAGACAAGAATTCTATATCTCAAGTTACTAGAAAAGGAACCCAATCCCTTGCAATGCTCCACAGATGAAATTCAGTCAATGGAAGAGCTAAAGCAGGCCCTCGTGACAGTCCCAGTCCTCGCCCTCCTAACTTTGGAGAAGCCATTCTACCTGTTTGTGACAGTAGACCAGGGTGTGGCCCTTGGGGTGCTCACCCAGACTTAGGGAGGAAAAAGACAACTTGTTGCTTTTGT
Organism: Cheracebus regulus; assembly: GCA_963574635.1. NCBI lineage: Eukaryota > Metazoa > Chordata > Mammalia > Primates > Pitheciidae > Cheracebus > Cheracebus regulus. Next base: position 64,180 of record CAUYQU010008166.1, on the reverse strand, counting down.
TTCTAAACTCCTCAATCCTGTCTCTTGAGGATGGCTTGAGTGTGTGCAGTCAGTGGCTGCTTCAGCTTTGCTGGTAGAAGACAGCAGAAAGCTGACATTTGACAGAGTCCTGATAGTGAGCACTCTGCATCAGGTTATCACTATATGAAATCAAAGGGCCAGTAGATGGTTAACAGAATCCCAAATTCTAAAATATGAAGCCATAGCATTAGAAAGAGACAGTTTGGATTTGACAACAGATACTTGCCCAAATCCAGTCTGTTTTCTGTGGAAAGAAGGAGACAAGAGGTATGAGGTCATAACTGCCTAGACATTATAGAATACCAAACCAAAGTTAGATGAGACCTAAGAGAGGTCCCACTACATAATGGAATAAGGCTTAGTTGATGGATCCCCCTGGGTGATAGCAAAAGACATAATGATTATGGGATCTTTGATGGGGACAATCTTATTGTGAAGAAAGTAGACTACCTAATGGCTGGTCAGCCTAAACCTGTAAATTATATGCCCTTAACCAGGCACCAAAGCTCCATAAAGGCCAGGAAGTCACTGTATATGCTGATTCCAAATATGCCTATGGGGTGGTACACACCTTTGAAAAAATCTAGCCAGAGCAGAGCCTAATAAATAGCCATGAAAAATAATTGCTACATGGGGAACTGGTCAAACAGGTTTTAGAAAGCCTCCTGCCTCCAGCAGAGGTAGCCTTGGTTCATGTAAATGGCCATCAGAAAAGGAACACTATGGAAGTTGTAGGAAACAAGCTTGCAGATGAAGCTGCTAAGCAAGCCTCCCGGAAGAAAGAAATTAGACTATTTAGCTCAACCACATACATACCCAAGGTAGTATTAAGGCATCGGTTTACTAGAGAGGAGAAAGAAGAATTAAACCAGATAGGGACCACTCAAACTGAAGATGGGAATATGAGTACTTCCTGATGGGAGAGAAATAATAAGTAAACCCAAGATGAGAGAACAGATGTCCATATTGCAGCAGGGAAGTCACTGGAGTCCCCATGCTATGTATGATGCAATTCAAAAATTATGAGTATACAGAAATTTATACCCTTCCTAACATGTATGTGGGGGTTGTGTGACCTGTCAAAGAATAAACAAAAAGGTGATTAGAAAACAGCCTACAGGAGGAAGACCTCCTGGGCTAAGACCACTTCAGAGCATTCAAGTAGATTTTATAGAAATGCCCCGAATAGGGAGACTAAAATATTTACTGGTAACGGTGACACCTCTCCAGCTGGGTGGAGGCCTTCCCCATCCTGACACTCGCCACCAGGAACATGGCCAAAATAATCTTAGAGCAGATTATCCCCAGATTTGGCCTGGTTGAAAATATTGAGTGAGACAATGGTAGTCCATTTACCTCAAGGTTGCTAAAGGGAATTATGGAAGATTTACACATTAAATAGGATTATCACACCCTTTGGCATCTTTTTCCTCTGGAAAGGTAGAAAGAATGAATCAAACTCCCAAAAAGCATATTACTAAACTAATCTTAAAAACTAAAAAGCTTTGGACCAAATGTCTTCTAATAGCACTCCTTAGGATTAGGACAGCCCCAAGGAAAGACTTGGGACTGTCCCTTATGAGCTATTATATGGACTCTTGTATTTGGGCAGAGCTACAGATCTTCCTACTATGGAAACCAAGAACCAATTCTTAAGAAATTATGTACTGGCCATATCCTCCACCCTGTCATCCCTTAGGTTAAAAGGATTTCTGACTCAAACTCTGCCTCTTGAGTTTGCAGTTCATGACTTCCAGCCTGGTGGCTTGGTACTGATTAAGACTTGGAAAGAAGGCAAGCTCCACCCAAGCTGGGAAGGTCCCTATCAAATGTTCCTGACACTGAGACGGCCGTGTGAACAGCTGAATAGAGGTGGACCCGCTACACTTGAGTCAAGGGACTTATAAAAAAGACTCTGGAAGGGAGGAGAAAAAGACCAGTGAAAGTGCTTGGGTCACCTGAAGAACTTTTAAAGCTAACTCTGAGAAAAACCTAAAAGGAAAACTTGGGCTGGCCTCATCTCTGGAAGTTAATATTGCTGGGATGAGTTACTTTGCAAAGAGCAGAAGGTCAGAATGGAAATTGGCAGCACAATCTTCCCTACCCAATCAGGTTGGTGATTAATGTAACTAAGAAAGTAGCATCCCAGACTATAAAATTTGATGCTTGCTGGGTTTTACCTTGTGGGAATTTAGAAAATCAAAGATAGCTCTCATAGGCAGATAAATATCTTTGCCCTGAACAAGATACAGGTTACAGTAGGGCATCACCCTGCCCCAGCTGGGATAATGTATGATGGATATCCAATTCCAGGGTTGGAAAGTAAACATGGGGTGGATAACTCCAAGCTGGAGATCCTTGAAGAATAAACTATATCTGTCCAAGTGTTCCCTGCCAAATAACTGCCAGAATTTAGAATGCAATCCTATACTCATCACCACTGACCGTCCAACTGTTCTAGACCAGGAACCAAAAGTAGCATCTTGAATATATGGGTTAGGAGCAGATAGCACAGGGAAAGACACCCTAGGGCAATTTGTTCTCAAATTGTTCAAGAACTCTACCTCCTATTTGCCTGAGATTACTCCAACCCCAGACCCCAATAAACACTTTAGTGCACCAAATAATGACTCTAAAAGAGTAGAAATAATTGCAGTAACATATTTAAGGCAAACCTTAGAAACTGAGACAGGGTACAGAGATGTGAATGCCTGGGTCGTGGGTCAAATTTTCAGTATAAGCCATTAACAAGAGTAACTGCTATGTTTGCGCAGAGGGATGACCTCAGGCATAGGTGGTTCTGTTTTCCTTAGGATTGGATACTGATCCTGAAGGACTGTGTTGCATGTTGGCTCTATACCAGGACAAGGATGAGTAGAGAAATGAGACTTGTAAGAGTCTGTCATTTCTCTTTCTGCATTGCAGAAGTCAAATCCCAGAGCAAGCCCCTAGTTTTCTACAGGAAATAGGAATCACTCTTCTTGCCTCTCTAGGCAGGAGGCAGAGTTCAATAAACCTGCGGGAGAACTCTCAAATTGTACCCACATCACAAACGTCACTGATGAATCAGGCAATGGCAATTAACTCAGCTCTACCCTGGGCTGATATCTGGTGGTATTGTGGGAAGAGGAACCTCTTCAACCTGTTACCATCCAACTGGACTGGGATTTGGGCTTTAGTTCAATTGACCATTTCCTTCACTCTGACATTCCATATGATACTTGAAAATACACATGGCCATGGAAACTGGAGAGATTTGACCAATTCTTTTGATCCCAATACATATGTTGACTTGAAAGGAGTCACTAGGGAGGTGCATAATGAATTTAAGGCCAGAAACCAAAAAGCTTCTGGGTTTGAGTCAGCACTCTTCTGGTGGCCAACTATTAATAAAAATGTGGAGTGGATTAATTACATCTACTATAATCAACAGAAATTCATCAGTTATACTTGGGACACCTTCAAAGAGGTGGCTAGCCAGTTAGATGCCTCCAGCCAAATAGCCTGGGAAAACAGGCTTGCATTAGACATGATACTAGCAGAAAAAGGGGGCATATGTGTTATGCTGGGTGAGAAGTGCACTTTCCTTCCAGACAATACTGCCCCAGATGGAAGTATCAGAAAAGTGTTACAAGGATTAACAACTCTAGCCAATGAACTGGCAGAAAATGCTAGAATTGATGACTCATTTACCAGTTGGCTAGAAGTTGGTTTGGGAAATGGAAAGGCATCAATCCTTACATCTCTCATAACTGTAATAGGGGTCTTAACAGCAGTGGCATGTTGTATTATCCCTTGTGTAAGGGGACTAGCACAAAGGTTAACTGAAACAGCTATTAACAAGCAAATGCCCATGACTTACCAGCAAAGTGATTTACTGCTGTTAGACACCAAATCGGACTATGAAGAATAAAGCAAACTAGTCCTAAAATGATTTGAGGAACAAAAGACACAATGAGTAAAGTGAAAATGAGACCAAAATATTGTTTACAAAAGTTGGGAGGGAATTCATAAGAAAATATTTCATGGTCCATTTTCAAGGCATGGTACATGTAAGTACTGGCAACCAGCCTGCAGATGTGACAAACTGCCCGGCTCATGCACCTAGAAAAGGTGAAGAGGTAGGTAGGTATATACAAATATATATGGTAAAGACTTACTTATGATTAATATGATGTAAACCAGGGATTACTGAGGTGAGATATTATAACACAAAATCATGAAAAATCCTATAGTTGACACTTAACCACTTATGTTTTAATAATTTCAAGAGTTCTGCACAGATCATTATAGGTATGAAATGAACTGCTTTCCCATCATCCAACGATAAGGCAAATATAGGAAATAAAATGTGAAAATGTAGGCTTTACTACGATATTCTCATTCATGTCAAACACTGTTACCACCTAAAACTTTTCACTCTCAACCATAGAAAATTCTTTCTAAGTTACAAAAATGGCTCTTAGTATCCCTGCTATGGGACTGTCTTTCAGTATCATGCTCAAAGTTTTTCAATGGACACACTAAGCTCCCTAGTTACACAACCTACTCACCAGAAGTACAACACGCTCTCCTCTGGTTTGGACAAGATGATTCTAAGCTGTACTGTAGCATTGACTTTCTACGGGTGTCTGGTATAGTCAACATACTCATTGTAGTTTCTATCAGTTTTCCTTTAAATATTTTCTTGTTCTTATATTACATATGTCTTCTTTAAGATCTATATGCTTTTCCAAAGTGAATTTGGGATTTTTTGTATATCACCTAAGTTTGTTTTACTACAGAATTACAAAATTGGGAATAAAATTCTTTTTCTGCCTTATAATTACTGCTATCGTTCAAGCCCCAATTTTTTGTCTCAAAGTATTAAATGGCCTCTGCCCCTAATTTCATCATACTGTCACTTAATTGATTTTTTTCTAAAACACAAGCCTCATCATATTACTCTTCTTAAAATCCTGCAATGGTTCCATATCCAAAAAGCTAATATCCACATATTTCAGTATAATTTAAACTCAGTCCATGATCAAGCACAAATCTTCCTGCACCTTTCTTTCCAATTATTTCCTGACTATACTCTCTACATTTGTTCATGCTCTTTCCTCTGAGCAGAATGCCCATTTTGTTCCTCTTATTTCTCTTTTGAGCTTTTGCTCAGGCATTACATCTACAAAATATTTCTGTGATCCCCCTAAGAAAGAGGTATTCTCCTTTTCTTTTTCTAAAATGTCAAATTTATAACATTCATGTAGCTACCACTATGCTGTGTTTATATTTTTATTTGTCAAACTTAAATATAATTATTTGTTATTTTTACCTCCTTTATTAGATTCAAAGTCTCTTAGTGAAAGTTTAATACTCACCTTTGTATTATAAAACAGTACATGTACATGACTGAAACAGTACATAAGTGAAACATAGTAGGCTCTCAACTAACAGCTATTTAAAATAAGAATAAAGGGAAACACTCACTCCAAAAATCTAAAAACAGGAGGTGTATTAGGGTTCTCTATAGGGATAGAACTAATAGGATATATAGCTATACACCCTGTTTATATATACATATCAAGGGGAGTTTCTTAAGTATTAACTCACAGGGTCACAAGGTCCCACAATAGGCCATCTGCAAGCTGACAAGCAAGGAAACAAGTCTGAGTCCCAAAGCTGAAGAACTTGGAGTCTGATGTTTGAGGTCAGGAAGCATCCAGCACAGGAGAAAGATGTGGTCTGGGAGCCTAGGCCAGTCTAGTCTTTTCTAATTTTTCTGCCTGCTTTATATTCTAGCCACACTGGCAGCTGATTAGATGGTGCCCACCCAGATTAAGGGTGGGTCTGCTTTTCCCCACCCACTGACTCAAATGTTACTCTCCTTTGGCCACACGCTCACAGACACCCAGAATCAATACTTTGCTTCCTTCAATCCCGTCAAGTTGACACTGAGTATTAACCATCACGGGAGGTAAATTAAAAAATACAGATTCTGCAAATAAAATTTAATTTTACACATTTATGTAAATTTATACATGTATTCATATATTTACATGAAAACCAGAGATGGTAAAAGTCATTGAATTTTTCTAAGTGTGTGTAAAGTGCAGATCTCTAGGCATCACAGATTTAAGAAATCAAAATTTCTGATCCTAGGCCTCTGAGGTCTACAAATTTTGCTAACTCACAACTTGATTCTCATGCATACTAAAGTATGAGGGTAAATTCTTGTGAAATATTTATTATAAGAAAAATGAGATTTTTTTTTCCTGCTGATTTTAGAAAACGTTGGTTTAGATTATAGATTGACATATGAGGCAAAGACACATTTTTGTTTTCATGGTGAGCAGAGTTCAATTATATTTTTCAGCAGCCAGAATTGCTTAGATGTTTCAACATTGAAACTGTTCAAGTAAGATGCCCCTTCCTACGTTACATCCCTGCTAGCAGAATTTATTAAAGGACAATCAAAGGTTCATGTAATATATTCATTTTGCTCAATAACATATATATAATGGATATATAAACCTATATATGTACACACACACAAACACACTTAATTTAACTATCATAAGTTACAGTAATCAGAAGATAAGTGAGGAACCTAAAGTATCTCTGAAACTTGCATATAGTATATGAAATACATAGTATACTCCAGCAATACTTACTATAATGTTTAAATCTGATCTATATTTTTAAGTATAGTTATCGTGTCATTGATGTAAGGAGATAATATACATATGCATTGTTTTACTTCACATATTTAGCCTTCTCCTTTCAAGAACATATATAATTTGCAAACGGGTTTGTATTTCTGTATAAATACAAATACACACAAATTCCTTGACTTAAGTGCCATATGTTCTCTTTTTAAATCTTTTGTCTTCCAGATTGTATAAACTTTTACTATTGATTTGGCTTATCTAACTCATTTTCAGAATGAAATGAGATTTCTGATTAACTAGACTCATTCTTAAATGTATAGATTAAGTGTCCCTTAATGTGTCTGGCACATCTGGTATTCCAGATGTTTGCTATAATAATCATATAAAAGTCAACACAGCATTTCAAGGGCCATGAAAATCACTAAAGAATGAATAAAAGCAGAATTGTGCCCCTTTCTGCATATTATTTCACAAATACTGAGCATTGTGTACTGTAACTATTCAAATATAACTTATCAAAACACCAAAACCTAAACAGTCCTAAACCAGCCTTAAATAAATTGGAGTCCTAAATAGCATGAAATATATTTCCCATTTGCAGTTTCTCCTAAGTAAAGAAATTTTGCTTTCGAAATACCTTAAAAGGGAATCTTGAAATATTTTCTTTGTTTTGATTTTTTTTAAATCAGAACAGGAGTTTGATGAGCTGTGGTACAGTTCAAGCCAGATGACCATGACCAGGTTAGACAGCCACATAGAAGATGAATGTAAGGGAAGTTCCAAGTTGCAGGTATTAGGAGAATGGGAATGGCAGATGGTGCCATTTCAGGGGTGATTGGTATCAGACACTAGGTTGGGACACTGATGCAGTGTGGCATCATGCATGTTTCTGGGTGACTTACAGTGAGATGCTGTATCAGTCAGGGTTCTCTAAAGGGACAGAACTAATAGGATAGTTATTTATATAAAGGAGAGTTTATTAAGGAGTATTGACTCACATGATCGCAAGGTGAGGTCCCACAACAGGCCATCTGCAAGCTTAGGAACAGGGAAGCCAGTCAGAGTCCCAAAACCTCAAAAGTCAGGAAGCCGACAATGAAGTCTTCAGTCTGGGATCGAAGGCCCAAGAGTGCCAAAGCTGAAGAACTTGGAGCCTGATGTTCAAGGGCAGGAAGTATCCAGTATGGGAGAAAGATGTAGGCTGGAGACTAAGCCAGTCCAGTGTCTTCACATTCTTCTGCCTGCTTTTATTCTATCTGTGCTGGCAGCTAAGTAGATGGTGCCCACCCAGATTGAGGGTGGGTCTGCCTTTCCCAGTCCACTGACTCAGATGTTGGTCTCCTTTGGCAACACCCTTACACACCCAGGAACAATACTTTGCATCCTTCTATCAATTGTACACTCAATATTAACCACCCTCTTTAGTATGTGAATGTGGTAGAAGGATTTTCAGTCCATCCTCCTATTATAGAAAACCAAGCTGAGGCAAAGAATTTTTTTTCAACTCACCTGAATTAAAAACTGAAATTCTCAATATGAATGCTAGCAAGAACTTCTGACTTCATGGCCCTATACTGGGAGATCCAAATGAAAACCATTAGATAATTTTATATTTATTCTTCATTCAATAATGATCCTTTGCACAAAGCCAAATTAGGGAGTATATAAGAAAATGTAATTCAATTATTTAAATTGTATTCTAACATACTGAAATGATGGTCAGACATAATAAAGATAAAATGAATAATTAATCATGAAGACTTCAGTGATGATTAGAATAAATTCAGGGAGGTAACTACAGGATAAGGAAGACACAACCTCACACAAATATCAATGGAAATAATTATATCTCAATAGGAACTGGTATTCATTTGATGCCTCATAATCTAAGAACATTAAAATATGTATTCAAAGGATTATGGTTTTTAAGTGGAGCAAGTTCCCACCATGTTATACATATCTTTTGTTCAATTCTGGACATCTGTGTTACAAAGAACATTGGCAAAAAAAATTTATATTAAAGAGAGCAACCAGTACTAATCAGTTTAATACCTATCACTGTGCTGATTATTTGTCAATCAGTTTGCTAGGTATTAGAGAGGGCTTAGAAATCATGTTATAGAAAATAATGTTTGTAGGAGTGATATAGCATTTGTCTGAAAAAGAGAAAACTTCTAGATGGAATGAAGTTGGAAGGAACACTTTGCATTGCATCCCTTTTGATTGTATAAAAGAGTGAGTGCCCAGGAAGTGACACCCATTAATAACAATATAGAAAATAAACTAAATAGACTATCCTGGGAGGCAACAATTTTCCTGTTAATGTACATGTTCAAGCAGAGGATCGGTGACATGTTTTGGCACCCTGAATAAAAGATGGAGTTCCAGCTTGTATTTGATGAAAACCTTGCCATTCAAAATTTTGTGCCCTTCCAGCTGTTTCACAAAATGTGCAGAAATAAAAGCTAAGAATCCTGTCTTTTTCTCTTCCCAATATACTTCTGGGTGATTTTCACTAGTCTGCTTCATTTCCTTCAGCAGTAGATAATGTATTACGGCCACTTTATATCAGAAAATAATGGGCTGTGAGATGTTGCTCCAACTATGTGCACTGTGTTTTGGAAATGTCAATATAACTCTTCTTTTCCAGAAGGATGGAAAATCATACTCCTGGTTGGAAGGATCATGAGGAACTTGAAGAAGGGGTTAAAACCTAACTGTGAAAAATGAAACATCTATTTACTATTTAAAATCAATTATGATTATGTGATTTCTGATGTCCTTGGACATAACTGTATTACAACTTTATTTTCTTTTAAAATTTATATTGTAATACAAAAATTACTTTTAAATCTCTTCTATGTTGAAAGGATAATTTGGGTTGAGAATTTAATAAAATATAACCTGCTTTCTTCTTATTTAGCTTGACAACAATGCAATATATGAACCCATAATCTGAGTATAACATGCTTGCTTGTTTTTTAATAATATGAGGGTTTAATGTGTCCTAGATAAGATTCTAATTTTTCTCGTTTTAGTAGGTTTCAACTGCACAATATAAAAGTACTTTGATCAATAGTGAGAAAATTCTCCATTTTCAACTAGTGAACATACCAAGTTAATTAATCATTGTTTATAATCCCAGGTAGATGCAAGGTCATATAGCACTTAAAAATAAATTTAAGATAGTTCTTGACAAAAGTAGCTTAGTATCTTCCCAAGAGATGGAGGCTATCTCCACAAAACCATGTTCACCTTACAGTATCCTTGAGAGTGACCAAGGTAAAGTAATCTTTCAGTAACTAACCTTCATGTGATTACAAAAGACAGCTTTTAAGAAAAATCTGGATGACCAAAATACTTTTGATTGTGAAACATTTCAACTGTACTTGAACAACACCTATTCTTTATACACCAGTTTTCTCTATAAGCCTATGTTTTACATGACAGTTTAGGCAACCTTTAATGTCTTTGAGCAAGAAAGATCTCCAAGCTAGCACTAATAACTATTTCTTTTACAGTAGGCTGATGTCAAATTATACGAGGGGCATGAATAAAAGCTCTCTGAGGCCTCCCCTGAAGCCAAGTAGATGCTGGTCCCATGCTTATACAGCCTTCAGAACCATGAGCCAATTAAGCCTCTTTTCTTTATAAATTAAAACATGTATACAAGTGTATATAATATGGCTGGGAAAGAATTCCAAGCAGTTCAAACCTGAAGACATTGGTAACCAAATATTGAAGAAATGCTTAGGCAGACGGGCAGTCTGGAATCCTGTATCTCTACACACTAGGTAGCACTTAGTGTCCAGCCTGTTTTTGTAAACAGGAATGATATGTTTTAAGTGGCACACTGCTTACCCGAGAGAGAACTTCTAAAGTAGTTCTTTCTTTATTCCTATATAACTCCACACAAGTCATGGGTTTTTAGGGTAAATGGCTGTAAAATGAGCAACTACAGAATTTCAAGCTTAAAAAGAAATAAAGATGATCAATCTGTTATCAGTTCAAGTTTTTATATATTTGATATTTAAAATTGTCAAAAAGCATTTTAGAAAATGAAGACTAAAATTGACTAATTTATTTTACCCTAGAAACCATTCGTTGTAAAATGAGTAAAAATATGAAAAAACATAAATTCTTAGGAATCAGCTAAATTTGGCTGCACAGAAGATGTAGTTTTCATTAAGAATTTTTATATTCTAAATGCAACATATGTTTTGGAAAATAATTCATACCAAGTAAACTTATGTCCACAAGTCATATTGTGTATTCTCTCATAGTTCATATGAGCATAATTTATTAGTATACAAATGAATATTGAAATACACAAGCTTTCTTAGTTAAGATAATTATATCATTTGCCAAAACTTACTTAAGTGAAACAAGACTCAAAAGAAAACACAGAAGTATGTCCATGATTTAAATGTAGTAGAAAGCACATTAGACCTCTGTTAAAGATCTGAGTTTCAATCAGGCAAATAACCTTTTTACGTTAGACTCTTCATCTGTAAAATATAGAACATAGTATCTACCATACACAACTCACAGTGCTATGGGATGTTTAAAGGTGATCATAAAATAAAATTGTTACAAACTATGAGAAGGCATATAATTAAATAATAAGTAAATTAAAAGAGATTTAAAAGGTTAGTTTGCTTGAAAGCTGCAGCTTTATGGGTATCTTAATGGGTATCTTTATGGGTATCTTACTATTTGAATGGTATGTACATCTTAAAGGAGGCAGATTTATTTTTTTCTCTTGGATTGATATATAACAATTTACATATTTATGGAGCACATGTATTTGTTACATACATGGAATGTGTGTGATCAAGTCAGGGTGTTTGGGATATCTTGAGGGTTTATCATTTGTATATGTTGGTATCATTTCAAGTCCTCTATTCTAGTTACTTTCACATATACACATTATTGTCAGTATAGTCACCTTAGTCTGCTATTAAATATTAGACCCTATTTCTTCTAACTAATTGTATGTTTGCACCTATAACAAAGTGGTGTCTTGCACTCTCAGCAGCCCATAGTGGTTGGTTGTGAGCAAGTGATCTAAAATTAGAGACTCTTAATCTCTTGCCTAAGGCTTTAAATCTAGAACAAGTGGCTCCAAAGAGAAGGGAGAGATCTGTTTGTTTTCCTAGCCTCAGTGTCTGGAGGTTGTGGTGGGGACTCTGGTGCCAGAGCAGAGGCCGGGGTGGAAGGCGCACCAATGATGCAGGCAAGCAATGCCATCCCTGGGGTGTGACCCTGACTCTGGCGTGTCCTGGTTTCTGCCCATCATCTGAGTCAGGTTCTCCATCCTTCTGTGGTTTCTGAGAACTGTCTAACATCCTTCCAAACTGTATTTATTTGTTGTCTAAGAGATTCAGAATGGTTTTTTTTTTTTTTTTTTTTTTGCTGTTGGCTGTAAAAACAAACAAACAAAAAACCTGATTGTATGATATAAATGAATTCATCAGGGGTTTGTTTTGATATGTAACATGGCTACAGTAATATCATTGATACTCTCTTTTTAGGATTAACCATATGGCTGTTGATTTGATGAGTTCCTCTTCGTTCCTAGAAAATCCTCCTTTCCTTTTATCACTCTGATCTTTTAGATATGTTAACACTATCTTGTGGTAGTGTGAGATGTCTTCTGGGATGCCTTACCTGAAACAACCTTACTCATTACACACTCCATCATTCCTTTTATAGCTCAGATCTCTATCAGAAACTAAATTATATTATAATAATCATTGCCCTAAAAAGAGCCAGTTAGAAGGGATATCTACCAAAATAAGAGGGCTGATACACTAGTAATGTATACATTAGTGTCTACAGTTGATCTACTTTTCACTAAAATATAGTGTTTCATATCCTTCATTCTGTGTAACGGAATTGATGGTGTATTTCTCAGGACTGATTTATTTGGCTTAGTTTATATGAATTGATTCATTTTGGAACATTTGGCAGAATAGTTGGTATCAAAATAATGCTGTATACAGAACACATAAGCACATTATTGAATGAAGAATGAACTGAATGATCATAAGTTCTCAAAGATGATGCTCACAGCAAGAGAGTTAAATTGCATAAAAATCAAGTCACTACTCTGAAATACACAGTGCAATAAACGCCAGTGAGAAAAAATGTAAGATGAACTCAATTTCTCAGCCATTGCCATGAGTCTAGATGCACATCCTGCTGTTATGTGAACAATTACCATGCCTGGAGGGAACTGAATGAATGCTGGCACCTATTGGTAGATGGAATAAAAGACCTAAGCTCATTCTCCTATCATGAGGCTCACATGCCATATGCTACAAACTAATACATTAAATCGACATAATGAGGAAGATAATGCATTTTACCACTGCTTGCTTACATTGCAAAAACTGTAACTCCATTATATAAATTGCCTGTAATTCATTGAATTTCTTTGTTCTTGCAAGTCTTAAATATTTAGAAAGACACAAGTCATGTAGAAAATATTCCAGTGGATTTGTTTGTTAAAGAGTATAAGGTAAATTAAATTTTGACCTAAATATTATCTTCTCCATATTCTCTTGATTCTTCCAAGTTATATGCTGTACATTTGTCATTGAGTGCTATATAATCTAATAATCTTTTTAATAAAATAAAATAGTTCACAGACAATAAGCAGGTATGATATTGATAAGCTTATTTTTATTAGATGGATTATTCTTATAAATATGTTTTAATTGTATAACATTGACTTCTGTGTTAACTGGTTTTACTCTGTTCCCTGTATAATTGAAACATACAATATTTGCAAAGTTTAGAGTTTGATTCAAGGGGCCAGTAAATGCTTGACAGTCAATTGACAATTGATATATAGAATGCCTAGGAAAAAAGTCTGCAGAACCAAATATCTTTAGATATGATCTTTTAAAAGGGTAGATATGAGATGGGGGTAGAGAATGAACAATTGTCTTCAATGAAAGGGCTGTAAATTTAGTCTTTCTTTCCAATTACTTCCAGCAAAAACTCCATGGACATCTCTGAACAGAAAAATGGGCAGGTCAAGGTGAGGCCACCGGGAGTGAAAAAAGTGATATACAAGTGATGGTTATATCCCTAGACCGCTCATCAAATCAGCCAGTCAGTAACATATTCTGCATTTGGCCATGCACTGTGGAATATCCAAAAAATATAAGACACAGCCTTTCTTCTCAAAGATGTTAAAATTCAAGTCAGATGCCAAGACGTACAGCATTGAAGTATAAACAATAATAACTTAAGAGAAAAATAGGATGTAATGCAAATGGAATGGACGAAATTACTGTAAAACTCCTGAAAAGTTTGAAAGCTTCCTGCAGAAGACTGAAGTTGATCGGGCTCATAAAGGATGTTAAGAACACAGATAAAGAAAAGGTGTTAGAGAATACCACAGAAAAACAGGCCAGAATAAGCAAAACTGATACATTAGCAATGAGTATGCCTTGTTTTTAGAAGAAAGGAGGAATACAGCCTGATGAAATGTCATGGAATAATTTGACAATTGTTTGACTAAGAAGGAGCAGATAGCTCATGGAAAATATTGAAAAAGTGCAGATGTTTGGACTTGATCTGTTAGATAATAAGGAAATACTGAAGGAAATACAATTTCATGCAGAGCTAATACATATTAATGTAATTCCCAGCTACTGCTCTGCCATTGTGCAGGATGTTATCTCGCTAAAATAATTTCCCCTGCTTTATAGTTCTGAAGGAAGAGGAAGTCTTTCAGAGTTATATTATCTAGGATTACTTACATGTTATTAATGTTATACTTTGTTAAGGTATTCTAGGTGTATCAGCTAGTATCAATTTGTTATTTCTTCATTGTGAAATGCTTTCTGCTTTTCTTAAAAGTTTATTTTTAGACATTAAAAAAGAGAAAAATAAAATATGGAATTTCTGTTTACAATGACTTTGTAAATTGGCACTTTGAAATTTTTATTTCTCTTATACCCTGCCTCCTAAATAAAAATGTGTGACAATGGTAGATAAAATATATAAAGAGATATTTTTAAAACACAACATTTTAAAGCATTTCCAGGTATGAGAAATAGAATATAAATGTAAAGCAATGGGAAGAGGGTAAGTCACATGCTTCCTGGGTTTCAGCTTTCAATGCAGGCCAAGAAGTCTTAAGTTCACTTTGTCTAAGAAAGATGAAAAGTGTACCGTGTAAGATGGGAGAGACCAGGGATAGGCTCACCTCCTAAAACCAGAGCTAATGAGGATTTCCACTGATAGTAAAAAGAGGATAAATAGATGATAGATAGATAGATAAATAGATAGATAGATTAGATAGATAGCCAGATAGATGATAGATAGATAGATAGATAGATAGATAGATAGATAGATAGATGATACAAAATGTATATAAGTTAACATAAAATAAGTCCCAAAGTTACAGCTTCTTTGAAATTAAGGTTCTGGGGAGTATATAGGTAAAGTCTCAATTTAAGACCAGGGACTAAAACAGTCCACCTGTGATTTGAGATCTGGATTTGCAATACCCACAGTGTGCCTTAGTCCATTCAGGCTGCCATAAATAAAATAGGTAGCTTATAAACAATATCAACTTATTTCTCAGAGTTTTGGCAGCTTATAAACAACAAACTTATTTCTGATTTTTGGAGGTTGGGAAGTTCAAGATCAAGGCAAATTCAGTGTCTGATAAAGGCCTGCATTTGGATTGTAGACAGTCTTTTTCTCACTCTACACTTACATGGCAAGATAGGTGCCAGAGCTCTCAAGGATCTCTTTTATCAGGTACTAATTCCATTCGTAATGAATCCACCCTTATCACCTAATTACGTCCCAAGGGCCCACCTCCTAATACCATCATCTTGAGGGTTAGGATTTAACTGATGGATTTTGTGGGGGACATAAACATTCTGACCATACTACCATTCTATCACTGTAGAAGGGAGCTCCAAGCTGATACTATGAGAATTGACTCTGGATTGGGAGTGTCATGAGTTAGGTGAAGGCATTCAAAAATATGCAAGATGGGTTATGAGAAAGAGATAGAAAGAGAATGAATCACTGCTCTTGTCACTATCATATACCATTCAAGATGGCTTAAAAAGTTGAAATTTCAAGAAGCACAAAGATTAGAGAATAAAAGTGTATTTCAAATGAATTTCCTCAAATGAAATAAGAGCAATGTGATAATATGCAAAAGATATAAAAATTATTTTTAATACCATAGGTATAAATGAAATAACACTCAAAAATGTATTTCTGCAAAAACTAGGCAGAAATGAGATAATATCAGATGGCTATGAAAAAATCTATTAGAAATATTTGAGACAGTGTGGCAATTCCTCAAGGATCTAGAAATAAAAATACCATTTGCCCAGCAATCCCATTACTAGGTAGATACCCAAAGGTTTATAAATCATTGTTATAACAATACATGCACATGTATGTTTATTGTGGCATTGTTCACAATAGTGAAGACTTGCAACCAGCCCATATGCCTATCAATGATAGACCATATAACGAAAATGTGGTACAAATAGACCATGGAATACTATTCAGCCATAAAAAAGGATGAATTCATGTCCTTTGCAGGGACATGGATGAAGCTGGAAACATCATTCTCAGCAAACTGACACAAGAACAGAAAACCAAACACCACATGTTCTCACTCATAAGTAGGGGCTGAACAATGAGCACATCACACACTGGGGTCTGTTTGTAGGTGAGTGGATGGGGAGGGATAGCAGAGGGTAGGAAGAATGGGGAGGGATAACATAGGAGAAATACATAATGTAGGTAATGGAGGGGTGGAGGCAGCAAACCACCATGGCATGTGTATACCTATATAACAATCCTGCAAGATCTGCACATGTACCCCAGAACTTAAAGTATAAAAAAAAGTAGCAGGTCCTCAAATAACATCCTTTCATTATAACACTGAAGAGGAAAAAAATAGAGATATATATGTGTGTGTGTATATATATATGTATGTATATATGTGCATACACACACACACACACACACACATAATAGAAATTCCAGAATGTGTCTCATTTATTCACATTTCAGAAGGAGAAAAGATAAAAATTAGGGGAGTAATAGTGATATTTGAATACCAAATTATTAATAATGTTTAAAAGCTGTAAGACATCTATCCCCAGACTTAAGAAGCCAGATGAATTCTGAGCATAAGAAAATAAACCCACATGTAATAACATCTTAGAAAAAATTGAATGTTAATAAAGGTAAGACATGTTAAGCATGTGATGGTGGCTCATGCCAGTAATCCTGGTTCTTTGGGAGGCTGAGGCTTGAGTCCAGGAGTTAGATACCAGCCTGGGCAATATAGACCTGTCTCTACAAAAAATTAAAAAAATTAGGGTGGTGACACACTTCTGTAGTCCCAGGTACTCAAGAGGCTGAGGTGAGAGTATTGCTTGAGCCCAGGTATTTGAGATTGCAGTGAACTGTGATTGTGTCACTGCAGTCCAACCTCAGTGACAGAGTGAGACCCTGTCTCCAATTAAAAAAAAGGATTTGATAATAGATTGACTATCTTGAAAGAAATGAAAATCACACTGCTACTTCTTTTTCTTTTTTCCTTCACCTTTTAAGTTCCTGGGTGGATGTGCAGGATGTGCAAGTTTGTTCCATATGTAAACATGTGCCATGGTGGTTTGCTGCACAGATCAACCCATCACCTAGATATTAAGTCCAGCATCCCTTAGCTATTGTTCCTAATGCTCTCCCTTCCCGCACCTCTTCCCCCGACAGGCCCCAGTATGTGTTGTTCCTGGCCCCATGTCCATGTGTTCTCATCATTCAGCTCCCACTTATAAGTGAGAACGTGTGGTATTTGTTTTTTTCTGTTCCTGCATTAATAACTGCATTTTAAGAACAACAATAAAATATAAAAGACTGTGGTCTATGAAAAAACAATTACCAACCCAGAATTTTATACCTAGCAAAAATATCTTCCAAAAATGGGGGAAAATTAAAGATATTTTCACAGAAACATAGAGTTTCAGATTTTTTCCCCCTTGGACCTTTCCTAAAGTAAAATCTCAGAAATATAAGTTAAACAGATAGAAAGTGATTCCAGATGGAAGCTTTGAGATATAAGAGCAAATTAAGAGTGTTGAAATATGTGAGGTAATATGAATAACCTTCAACTATGTAATAAAATAATAATACCAGCAGGGTGTGCTGGCTCATGCCTATAATCCCAGCACTTTGGGAGGCCGAGTCAGGCAGGTAAAAAAAAAAATTAGCCAGGCGTGGTGGTGCACACCTGTAGTCCCAGCTACTCAGGAGGCTGAGGCAGGGGAATCACTTGAACCCGGGAGGTGGAGATTGCAGTGAGTCAAGATCGTGCCACTGCACTGTAGTCTAGTGACAGAGCAAGACTTCATTTCAAAAATAATAATACATCATGGTTTTAAAAACAGAAAATACTAAAATACTCTACAATAATGGTAGAGAAGCAGTTGAGAGAAATTCTTGCATGTGTGCACCAGGAGACATAAAGAACAATGTTCATGACTATGATATATGTAATAACAAAAGTTGATAATGACTAATGTCCACCAATAATAGAATGAATAGTATGTATAATGATACAATGACATTTTTTACAGCATGAATTATAGCTACTTGCAACAACCTGGTTGAACTCCAGGAAAATAATAATGAGTTAAAGAAAGTGCTAAAAGAATATCTCCCATAATAAAGGTTAAAAACACGCACAATGAAACAATACTTTTATGCATATAAGCAAGTTGGTGAAATGTCACAGAAAAACAAAATTGAGGATAGTGGTTACCTTTGATGAAGAAGGAATAAATAGTATTTCAGGGTGAGCAGAAGGGATTTCAGAGACAACTTTCGTTCATTTTCTTAAGCTGGGAGGTGGGTACATGGGTGTTAATTCTTTTAGGATTCTTTGTATGTTACATGTACTCATATACCTATATATTATCTTAATCAAATTCTAATTAAACCATTTTACTTAATAAACACCTGGATGTCCTGGACCCTCAGATGCAGTTTCCATTGTCCTCAGGTACCACATGAGATGTGTTTTGGTTTGAGGCTTGTGAAAAGATCATGTGAGTGCAAGCCAAAACAGTATGTATGTGAAAAGCCAGTGGCATGGGTTGGCAGGAGTGGCAGAGGGTTGGGAGTGGCTTGGAGTCTCCCTCAGTTTAAATACTATTCTAATATATAACCCTTATAAAAGTAAGTGACTGGTTCTCATTCTGTATTGGAGCTCAAGTCAATAAAATTGAAGTGATTCTCTCGACAATCCTAAAAGCCAAATTTTGTTAAATGAACTCAGAATGTTCTTGGATCAGAAATGAGTATATGGGAGGCCCTGGAAACCCCTCATCTATTCAGCAATTACTTTGAAAACACGTATTAGTCAGGGTTCTCCAGAGAAACAGAACCAGTAGGATCAAGATGATATATTTAGAAATTGGCTTGTGCAATTATGGAGGCTGAGAAGTCTCAAAATCTGCTATCTGCAAGCAGAAAAACCAAGAAGGCCATTAGTAAAATTCAATCCATGTCTGAGCCAGGGGAGCCAACATCTTAAGTCCCAATCTGTGTCCATCATCAGGAGAAGATGGAAGTCCCAAACTGAAAGGGAAGTAGATTTGCCATCCTCTGCCTCTTTGTTCTATTTAGGCTCTCAACTCACATTGGCAAGGGTAGGTCTTCTTTACTCAGTCTACCAATTTAAATGCTAATCTCTTCTGGAAACACTCTCATAGACACACCCAATAATAATGTTTTACTAGCTTCTGGATATCCCTTGGCTCAGTCAAGTGGACACATAAAATTAATCATCTCACTGACTAAGGGTCAAACCGTCCCAAAGAAACTGGTACAGTGATTCATAGTCCAGCTGCTAATCTTTCTATTCAGTCCACCCTCTTGCCATAGTTTTTATGTTACATATTTCTCATGTATTTTATTATAATTTCTATTAAAATTTTCAATAAAATTGAATACATAAAAGCGAACATACAGTTGTCCTATGGTATTCTCAGGGGATTGGTTCCAGGACCCCCATGGATGCCAAAATCCACAGATGCTCAAGTCCCAGATACAAAATTGTGTAGTATTTACATATAACCTGTAAAATCCACCTGTATACTTTAAACCATCTCTAGATTACTTATAATACCTAATACACTGTAAATGCTATGTACATAGTTGTAGACTATGTTTTAAAATGTGTATTATTCTTTATTGTATTGTTATTTATTTTTTTAATTTTGAGTGTTTTTGAGCAGTGGTTGGCCAAATCCGCAGGTGCAGAACCCATGGATAGAGAGGGCCAATTGCACTAACACACTGCCAACCCCTACACCCAGAATTTTGTGACTATCCCCCTTCACAAACCTTTTGAAATCTCCTGACTATTCAAGTTCTTCTTATTCCTTTCTTCTTTACCCATGATCTCTTATAGCCTTTTATAGGTACTGAGAGATTCATTGATCTATGGATATCATTTCTTTAGAATCAAATTTACTTTCTCTTTGGCCAAGCAATCCTCATTAGTATTAGGTTAATTAAGGGCCTGAAGTCATTTATCCTAAATATTTTTAGTCCAGAGGATCATCCTACATGTAAGTTTTGTGTTTATTTAATTCTATAGCAGAACCTACAAACCCTTTATTATATAACTGTAATAGAAAGATTAACATCTGGTATATCACACACATCAATAAATATTACAGAATCACTTTCCATTTGCATCTTTTTGCCATATAACATATATTTCTTGTAAATGGAGCTTACAGATCATTTAAAAAAGTTCCAGATTCCATCTGGTTTATGGGATTAGTCATAGCCTGACCATAGGAACCCAGTTTCCAAGGACAGAGGTATCCTGATATGCTTGGGGAGCATCGCCCACCTGCCTGCCTGGGTGTGAAATGATGGTGGCCTTTAATCAGTCCGGTCCGAGCAACTGTATCAACTGTATCATTTAGCCCTCTCTCCACAGCACCCTAGCCATGAGAAAATAACAAAAGACCACAATTTAGCTTTGCCATAGTGGTCCCACAGAATCACCCCTTCCCTCCAGTATGTGCAGCCATATTGGTGAAATTAACACATTCAGAAATCCTTTCTGGGTGAGGACACATATCCTCTAACAATGTTGCTGCACATTAATTGGGTCACCCAGTCCATTTGGGAATTGCATCACTGGCTTTCCAGGCCACCTACCAGCTGTGGTCAGTTTATGGGAAAAGAACTCCTTTGCAATTTCAATTTGGGTAAGCAAATCATTTTCGAGGTGGTAGCAAGCCCTAAGAAAGCTATTTCCACTTGACTAAGCTCACACATAAATTTTCCAAGGCCTCTGAGTCTCTTGTCTTTTTTGTTTTCACCTTTTCATTATTTATAGCTCTTCCTTTTTTTTTCTTACTTTATTACATTGGTCAGGACCACCAGTATTATGTTGAATCAGAGCAATAAATGATAACAAGTATAACTGTCTTATCTTCAAATTCAATGAAAATATTGCTAAGGTTTTAATGTTAAGTAATTTAAAACATTTAAAATATTGATAAGGTTTTAACATTATGTAATTAAGTAACTTTGGTTTATCATTAAGGTTTTGCCTGTACAGATTTATGGCAATAATAGTTTTTATTGAGTATTAACTCAGTGATAGTATTCTAAAAACTTTATTTGCATTGTCTATTTCTCATAATACCCATTTTCCAAATGATGAACCTGAATTACAGAAAGGTTAGGGAGCTTGACCATGCCATTACATCTATTAGAGATTTTATTGCAGGAATGCTTACTTCAGAGTTCAAGTGTTGGATTATTTTGCAATACTGCCAGTAGGTGGATGCCCTAATCAAGTTAGAAGAATTCCCTTTACCTTTAGTTTTCAAAACATAAGCTGCATTAAAAGATGAACATAGATGTGAGAAGTGGGTGTTACACCTTATCAAATGCCTTTCTACAGGTTTTACATGGTGATATGATTTTTGCCATTTATTATGTTAATAAATTGAATTGTGTTAATGTATAGAATTACACTGGAAAATTTTCTAACATTGAACCATTCTTGCATTACTAGGAGAAATCTTATTTATTACTATTTTATCCTTTTAATGTACTACTGGCTTAGACTTTGTACTTTATTGAATGCAAGCAGTCTTTGCTTTTCTAGGAACCAAGATAAATGAAATTTATGCATACTAGAAGAATGTCTTCACATTGCACAGTTCTAATTAGCACAAGTTACAGTTAGATCACTACTATGCACAATATAAACTGCCTGTAGTTTGGACATTTTTCCTTCTTTTCCTCATTGTATTTTAGTAAGGGACTAACCCTAACTAAATTACCAAATAATAATTTTTGATTTGAATTTATCTTGTTGGCATTCCACTATGGTCCAGGGAGTCCTTGTCTTAAACCCAATGTACTCAATGACTCAACAGCTGTGTTGTTTTTAAAGTTTTTTTCATATCCTAATATTTCATGTTTCTCTGTACTTTCTGTCTCTGAAGGAATTTATTGCCATTTTTTGGTTGGTTTGGGACCTTTCCAGGATTATAGAAAGAATGGATTTCAAAAACTAAGTTTCTGCTTTTTCTGTTGCAAACCATGTCCAAGGAGCTAATGTTTATAATATTTCCCTCTCTTGAGCTTTTCATTCCTCAAACCTCGGTAAGATTTGAGGTCAGGACCATTGTCCTATTGAGGAAAAGGCTGTTTCTAAGGGTGTCACCTCTGCCCCAGCCTCAGGGCTCTGCAACCAGGTCCACAGGTGTTCGCACACCCATGTTACTAGCTGAAATGTGAGTTTGGCAGCCTTGGTTGCCATGTCTGTCAGGCTGAGCAGAAAATACATACTCTTTGCTGGAGGTGAGATTACTTGGCCAAATGACCACCAGATTACTTGTACACCAAAGAATACTTCTCTCACTTTCTTCATATTGAGCAATCCGGTTTCCTGGACTCATCCCTACTGATATTTTTGCTTGTTTTTTAATATGGCATTGGTAGAATATCTATTTTATGTGAGTGAATTTTGTAGTAAACCATTTCACTCCCTTAGAAGCAAAACATCTTAATTTTGTTAATGAAAATCTTTCTCAAATGTGTTTTGTAATTTTTTCTGCCTAAAAAGGAAATTATATTTTATGTAAGATAATAGGATGTAACATAATTTGATATTTTCTTGTTAATGCAAGTCATTATAATAGAAATAAGAGACTGTTTCTGAGCTTCTTAAGTTTGAGGATTTTGCTCTTCTGCAGATGACCCTAGGCTGCTCTGCATTTCTAGTCTGCTGCTATATAGACTTGTTTTTTTTTTTTTTTGCTTTTCTTTGGATACATTATGCTGCTAGAAAATATATAGCAGCTTTTCTGCCTCTTTGTATTAATAGTTTACTGCATTATGTGTGTTTTGACTAGAAAACAGGAAAACGTGTTAGGATTATGTGTAAACTAAGAACAAACAGATTGTGAAGGAGGGCCTATTTTTCTCTTTCAAAACAAGGAAATTGTGTTAGATTTTCTCTCAGATCTTGTTCTTCACCTCTAAAATTTCCTCACTTCTAAAATGAGAATTATAATAATATTTACCATTTCATAGGATCATTATGAAGATTAGACAAGCTAGTAGTATGTGTCAAGAACTCCGAATATTTGGGGATGTAACCTTTTGTGAATTTGGAACCCAGAAACAAGGATGATTACCTTTCTAAGATAATCTGTGAGCACTTTCCTAATCTGTTATGTTGCTGAACTGCAGCACCAGTTGTAGAATAAAATTGAACCATCAATCCATTATACTGCTTGTGGGGGAATATGTGCTTGAAATTGCAGTTTGCTGCTCTGGGGGACATTTCTGCATCATGCGAACAGCAGAGCCTTGAACTCCCTCTAGTCTCCCAGGGAAAGTGAAGGTCTGGAATGGTGCTGGACAGCAACATGGTGGCTTCATAGCAGATCAGCCTGGGTGAGAATCCAGGTGCTGGCATTGTGACCATAATTATGAACTTCTTTGAATCCTGTTTTTGTCATTCATTGCAACTGTGCTGGACAGAGGGCTAAGTTCTAGGGCATGAGACTTAGGCTGGACCTATAAACTGTTGACAGTGTATTATGGGAGACATACGCTTAGAAATATAAATATACATATTTATGTATGTTTAATATATAAAATATATAACACATATATATTAGAGAAATATATGTATAAAATATAATTTCTATATAAATATAAATATAAAAATATATATATTTAAGTATATCTATATGTCATGCATGACTATAAGAATAAGTAGGAAACATGGTCAGGGAGAGGGGAACACAGAGGGGACAGAATGTGACTGTATTTGGGCCACTTGGAAGAGGTAGGAATTATGCTATTTCTTGAAATATGTATACATATACAGGTAAAATAGGTGTGTGTGTATATACATATATAGATGTTTTTTGCGGGTTTTTTTTTTTTTTTTTTTTTTGCTTATTTTTTAACTCAGGCTGGAGTGCAGTGGCATGATCTTGGCTCACTGCAGCCTCAGCCTTCTGGACTCAAGGATCCTCCCTTCTCAGCCTCCAGAGTAGCTGGGACCACAGGTGGGTGCCACCATGCCCAGCTAATTTTTCTATTTTTAGTAGAGACGGGGTTTTGCCATGTTGGCCAGGCTGGTCTCGAACTCCTGACTTCAAGTGATTCACCTGCCTCGGCCTCCCAAAGTACTAGGATTACAGGTGTGAGCCACCACACCTGGCCCATTTGGAAATATTAATAGAATTAGATAGTTCAACAAAGGTGAAATAATATCATTAATTCTTTGGGAGGTAAAATCAACAGGGCTTGGTGACTGCTGGACATGGCAGTGAAGAAGGGAGACTTCCAGGTCAGTCCAGCGTTTTCAGGTGGGCTTTTGAGTAAATGGGGAGTGTGGACCCACAGGCGCTATGTGGATTCCCTAAGGTGATCGACAGGAAGGACCAGGCACATAGTAGGGCTCTGCGTTTCCTCAGCCTTCAGCCGTCTTTTGGATTCCCAACACTTAAAGCCTTTCTTGAAGCATCCCAGATTCAGTTGGTGGAGATGTTAGTGTTATCAAACTCCTCCTTCTCCAGCATTTCAGCCCCAGTCTCCTAGGGACCAAGAAAGTGCAGTTGACCACAGGTCCCTCGGCCATGTCTCCAAGCCTGCCCAGAGCTGATAGCACTATCCTCTTAACTGGGAGAGGTGTTCTGATTCAGACCGGAAGGCTGCTTCACATTAGCTGACCGAGGGTAGGTGAATACCTGACCCTGAGGCCTGGACACTAAGTGGGAGGCAGATCCAGCTAGGAGAGGGAAACTTAGTCACAGTGCAGGAGGGACAGAAGGCTTTTAGTCAAAGCGCCAGTCACCAGGGGCCGCTGATACCATCGCACACCAGGTCTGGTTACAGCTCCCTGCCTCCCTGCATAAGCCAGCGGTGGAGATGGAGAAAGGGGATGAGGGCAGATTCCTGAACGAGTGGGAAGGGAGCGGCTTGGAGGAGGGGAAGGCAGAGGGAGGGAGGGAGGACAAGTGAAGGGGCAGCATGATTCCAGTGACAGCTCTTACTCTCAGATGAAAAGCATTTTGTAGTTTTGCCTTAAATCATTCCCTTAACCATAGAGGTGGAGATCACTTTCTCTAAGAGAACTGGTAGCACCTGAAAAAAGAATATAATTTACCCTAATAATTTAAAAATACTCTAAATGTAGGACCAGGCGTGGTGGCTCATGCCTGTAATCCTAGCACTTTGGGAGGCCAAGGCAGGTGGATCATGAGGTTGGTGGATCACGAGGTCAGGAGTTCTAGATCAGCCTGGCCAACATCGTGAAACCCTGTCTTTACTAAAAATACAAAAACTTCAGCTAGTCTTGGTGGTGTGTGCCTGTAATCTTAGTTCTCAGGAGGCTGAGGCAGGAGAATCACTCTAACCCAGGAGGCTGAGGTTGCAGTGAGCTGAGATCACGCCACTGCACTCCAGCCTGGATGACAGAGTGAGACCCTGCCTCAAAAGAAAGGAAAGGCCGAATGCAGTGGCTCACACCCAGGGCAGAAGATCATGCCAACTTTTGTGGCACACAGCCCTTCTTATCTGCACCAGTTGCTACCACGTGGCCTGTAGTCACTTCTCCTTCCTTCACCAGCAATTGATTACTGACGGCACATCGTATCCAAGCCCTGGGCTCTAGGAACTCCCCCTACAGGGAATGAACCACCCAGCAGGACAGAGGAGCTCTGACCTTGCAAAGCCAATGTGAGGTTGCTGCCTTGCATTTAGAGCTGGGGTATTCTTCCTCGTGCTCATCTGGCCATCCTGTTTGGTTAATGTTTTGAGAATGAATTGAGGGCAAGGAGCTGAGCCACATGTGGCCAATTATTATCACTTTCTTGTATGGTCCCAGATAGCACGCCAAACCTGGTTTCAAATTCTCTTCCATTGGTTACAAAGGAGATGGGCCAAGAAATTCTTTCTGAATCCACTTAATTCTCCAATCATTACCAGCCAATTAAAGCAAAATGCTTGTGACTGGCCATGATGTCACCTTTACCAAAAGAGGAGGACTTTTTTTTGAAGTATTTTCTCTAGGCCTGGTGCTAATTACATGCTTTGCAGGTATTATCTCATTGATCCTTGTAATAATCCCTCCAGATAGGAATTGCTTTCATACCTCCATTTTACAGATAAAGAAGAGGTCTAAAGAGGTGAAGTCACAGACATAAGGTACAACATAGCAGGTATAAGATGACCTGTGCTTTCTGACTTGACTCCCAAGTCTCTTGACGTAACTTTTTTTTTTTTTTTTTTTTTTTGAGATGGAGTCTTGCTCTGTCATCCAGGCTGGAGTGCAGTGGTGTGATCTCTGCTCACTGCAACCTCTGCCTCCTGGGTTTAAGCAATTCTCCTGCCTCAGCCTCCCGAGTAGCTGCGATTACAGGTGCCGGTCACCATGCTTGGCTAATTTTTGTATTTTTAGTAGACATGGGGTTTCACCATGTTGACCAGGCTGGTCTTGAACTCCTGATCTTGTGATCCACCCGCCTTGGCCTCCCAAAGTGCTGGGATTACAGGCGTGAGCCACCGTGCCTGGCCTGCCACTTGACATAACTTAAAGGTGTCATCTAGTTAGTATCTTGTATCTGCCACCACCCATGGCACTCACAACTGTCTTTTTTCACTCTCTCACCTTACTGAAGAGGCTCAGCTGTTTATTATCACTGGGAATAAAAATGTATCAGAGGAAAGGTCTGCACTAGAGCATTGGAAGCTCCAGTAGGAATGCTGAGTGCCAGGAAGGAGAGGCTGAGTGGCTCCAAGGAGCCTTCTAGAGAGAAGGCACAGCACAACGAAAGTCATGGAGGCAGGGGTGGGGGATTCCGCCTGGTGGGGTCTAGGGTAGGTTGCGTGGAGTCAAATGAGGAAGGCCCCTCTTTCCTGAAAGTCGAGTTTTGACTTTCACAAGAGAGAGCTCATGGGTTATAGGCAGGGAAATGACTAGATCACATCAGTGTTTAAGAAATATGTTTTGCTGTTTACCTCCTCACTATGTAGGCCCTTTCATTTCCAGACATGTCTGTGAGAAGTTCTTAACTCCTACTCTAATCTGTTTCCAGAGGATTTTTTTTCCTCCTTGGTCTTTTAAGTTGGCTGTTTCTCCCAAGGATAGAAGGAAATCCCCCGGTAGCTTCAAGACCTGTGCAGGGGACGCCCTGCCCCAAGAAACAGGAATCTGGATAAACATTGGGCCAACTGTTGCCTCCAGGTCTTATAAAGCACAGATGTTTTCTGAAGCATTCTGGACATACCTTGCAGCACCTGAACCATGCTCTATTTTCCTTGCAGGAGGCTTTTCTTTTGCAGTTGCCATTTAAAAAATGCTTTATAACTGTTCAGGAAATCTAGTTCAGGCCCATGAAGACCTTTGGGATGAAATCTCAGTGCAGAGCCTGGAGATTGGGCCGCATGGTTTCTACCAGGTACACCATTATAATTATGCATCAGAATCATTTGTAGAGCCTTGGGAATTTTCTCCAGATGTCCCGTTAATTTTGGGTGGCACCAAGGCCCTAATGACACTGGGAAATTATGAAACATAATATGGCATTTTTATAGTTATTTTATTGTCCTCTTGTGACCTCCCCAACACTTGCAGCCTCAGGGACTCAGAGTCAGTCTAACCCAGAGTTTCTCAACCATGACACTACTGGCCTGTGGAGCTGGCTGATCCTTTGTTGTGAGGGGTTGTGCTGTGTGTTATAGGATATTTAACAGCATCCGTTGTCTGTACTTACTCAATAATAGTAGCACCCCAGATACAACAATGAAAAACATCTCCAGGCACTGCCAAAGCCACCTGGGGGAGGGGGCAAGCGTACAAAAATTTCCGTTTGAGAACCACTAGTCTCACCTACATTCTAATCCTAGCGTCTTTACTTCTGAGTTGCACAGCCTTTGGTAAGTTGCTGAAAACTCCGAGAACCCTAGTTTATTAATCTGAAAAATGAGCTTCCTTGTATTTACCTTTCGAGGCTGTTGCTGGATGCTGACTGCTTCATTTAACCTACAGAAAACTTGAACCCAGCTTCCCTACACCCTGTCCAATATTCCATGGTGTGGGAATGTGTTTCTACCTTGCAAATGGGTGTAGATTTCTTCTGAGGCATAGCCAGACGAAACTGCCAAGCTGAGTTACATAGAGGTGCAAAGGGATGGATTCCCTCTTTGACTGGCAAATAATTTGCTGGGAGCATCAGCTTTTTGTGCTCTGGTGACTGAGCATCCCATTCGAGGCATGCAGCTCCTGAGCTGCCCACTGGATTCAGCGATGTAGCACTAGGGTCTGGTTTAACTGGATTCGAGGGCTCCAAGGTGCTGGCTGTTCTCATTATTTCTTTTCTGCTTTCTACATATTCTGCATGAGAAGTGTTTGTCCGTTTGTCTGTTTTTTCATCCTTGCTCTCCCTGTCCTTGCTCCCCTCCCTATCTGGCTCACACAGTGCACAAACAGTTAAGGGCACTTGGCTTGGCAGCCTCCACATCCCCGTAGACTACCCTGGAAGAACGGAATGAAATTGATAGTACTAACATTACATCGCTCAAATCCCCAAAGCAAGAGTAGCTGGGTGGATAGAAGGAATGACCCTGGAGAAAACAGCTGTCAAGGGCAGCTATTGGCTTATCTTTCATGGAAAGAGAGACATAATGAATTCTAAATGAAGAGGAACCAGAGGCAGAGCAGTGTATGGTCCAGCAAGGCTATCACACACAAGCTGGCACTTGGGAAGTACTGATGGCCATCTCATGTATAGGTCTTGGACCAGTCCTTCTGGCCTGGCCATGTGTGAGGAAGGGTATTTTTTGTGCTTTGGAAATTAACACTGATTAAAGGTTGGGATCCTGGTGTTAAGGGAGTGCTGACACTCTGCCAGTTCATTCCGTCTGCAGAGGCTGCACATGGGTGGGGGCTGTGTGCAGGCAGGGTCCCTGCCTGGGGATCCGTTTCACAGGGCCTGGCTCCAGGCCTCTTCTACCTCCTTATTCTACTCTTGTTTACTCTCCACTGTGTGTTTTTGTTTCTCTGAGTCCAGGCATCAGTGGGGGCCTTCTCAGGGAGGCAGTGCATTTTCATAGAGATTGAACTTGGAGAGAAGCTGACCCAAACTTGAAACTTGTCTTGTTTACTGACCCTCAGCAAGCTACTTTATTTCTTGGAGACTCAGTTTTTTAATCTTTAAAATGGGGGCAAAATAACACTTACCTGTTAAGAGTTTTTTAAGAATTAAATACAATGTACACGGAGAGTCTAGCCCAGTAGGTGGCTTGTATTATGACTTGTTAGTGACAACTAAGGCTCAGAGCATTGAAAGGTCTTGGATATAGTCACTGAGCTAGGAAGTGGTGGAACAGGGACAGGAACCCATGGGAGCTGACCCCAGGAACTAACTGTACTCCTTTCCTCAGATCACAGCTGCCAAACCTTAAGACACAAGGGCACCAAGCAAGTTGGAATGGTGTGATGAGAATAAGGACTCGTATCCTAGGACCAGGCTTTGCATCCCCTACCCGTTACCTGTGTGTATCATCACTGGTAGCTTGCTTTTTGCAGATCACAAGCACCTGGTAAGGTAGTTCCTCATATGGCAGCCACTGAGGGCTCAGGAGTTGACAGCTACTTCTTCCACTGAACTCTAAGAAGCATACTCAGGTTGAGACCACTAGTGAGGGGTAGGAAAGTTAAGATCCCTCATCAAGGCTATGTTTTGTGAGAGACACAGACGTGAACGGTCGTGGAAATATACATGTTTGGAAGACTGAGCACAGGACACCATGAGAAGACAAAACGGGGGCCTGGTGTATTCCTGGGCACCATGGAGAGCTGCTCTAAAAAGTGTCTCATATCCAAGAGATGAGTCAGAGTTGGGACACAAAAAGGAGGAGGAGCATTTTAAGGAAAGAAAAATAGGTGGACATGAAAATCCAAGTGGGCTCAAGGAAAAAGAGGTGGAGAAAGTAATTGTCCAGTGATCTTGGATTCGTAAGAGGTCTATTCATCCTTCCTGGGATTGGGTCTACAAACTCCCACTACATCCTTCCAATGGGTTCCTCTTTCCATTTTTCATAATCAAATGATTCTTGACTAGGAAAGCAAGCGCTTATGTGAAAGGGAAACTTTTTTGGTTTTGTTTTTAAACCATGCAATGTTTAAGCAAAAATCTATTTATGCCCTTGTTCATGATTGCTCACATTCTTTTGGTTGATTCTTAAAGCATGTATTTAAATAATGGACTGGAAACCACAACTGTTAATCAGCGTTTTCCTGGTTTTTACCTCTGAGTCATGGCTTTAGATCAGGGAGATAGCATTTCAAATTTGCTACTGGGTGAGAGGTTTTGCAGAGCTTATATGATATTACCTGATTGTTTTTACAAAGTTTAGAGGCTACAAAACTATTCCATTTTTATGATCTCTACTGACCTTGTCAAATGGACGGGATGGGTGCTGTGTTTCCCATTTTATGGATATTGAGTGTGCAAGATATGACAGTTATTCCTTTTATCAGCAACCAGAAACCAAACTCTGGTTGGTACCTGCAGTGGTGACAGAGATAAGATCACTCATCAAGGCAAATTGATTAATAGATAAATGAGGCATTCAGTAGGTGGTGAATGCCAAGAGAGACCTGTGTCTTCGGAAAACGGCATCATTAATTGTATTATGTTATTGGTCCATGTTGGTAATGATAGTGTTAGGGAAAGTGAATTGCAGAGTTGGTTGAGAACCATTGTTTTGTCTCTTCAAGGCACTTACATCTGAAAAGGCATGGGCAGGAGTGGGAGAACCCTGTGGTTGCCATTCTGTTGCCAAAGGGCCAATGCAGGGAGGTGACTTGAGAGTTAATAATGGAGAGTGGTTGCTGTCTTCCACAGGAGAGAAGCCAGGAGGCCAGGCTCATGTTCAGGGGTGTGTGTGCTGGATAGCAGGAGAGTGAAAACAACTGAGATGGAGCAGGGAGAGAAGCGTCCGTATTTCTCACCTGCCTGGATCTGAGAGGCTCGATATCTTGCTATACCCATGAGTGCAAGTCTGTTCTCTGATTTGAGGAAAGAGATGTGCCAAGGAGAGAACAGAGCTGAGGGTCAAAGTAGGGTGCCTTCCTTGAGAAGTGGTGACAGATACAGCAAATGAAAATACAGAACATGGGTGGGCATGGTGGTTCACGCCTGTAATCCCAGCACTTTGGGAGCCCGAGGTGGGCGGATCACGAGGTTAAGAGAGTCAGACCATCCTGGCCAACATGGTGAAACCCCATCTCTACTAAAAATACAAAAATTAGCTGGGCATGGTGGTGCGTGCCTGTAGTACCAGCAGCTCGGGAGGCCGAGGCAGGAGAATCGCTTGAACCCCAGGAGGTGGAGTTTGCAGTGAGTAGAGATTGCGCCATTGCACATTGCACTCCAGCTTGGGCAACACAGTGATAATCATTATCAAAAAAAAAAAAAAAAAAAAAGAAAATGAAAAAATACAGAACACTCAGTTAAAAGAAAGAAAAAATACAGAACACTCAGTTAAATTTGAACTTTGGACAACAAATAAGTCCCTATTTTTTAAGTATAAGTGTGTCCCAAATACTGCATGAGACATACTTACACTAAGGAAAAAAACCCTACAACCCTAAAATTGTTTATATGAAATGTGAATTTGACTGGGCATCCTGTGTTTTATCTACCAGTCTTACCGAGAAGACTCAGAATGCTCCAGTGGCCTCTTGCTCAACTGCATGGACAGGAGCTGCTCTTTTGGGCCACTTCAAGCACATTATTCAGCGATGGCCACAGGGCATTCTGTTGGGCATGGAGCTCCGGAGATAGAGCCTGCTCACGTGGCTGGCTGTGGGGTGGAGTGCCCGCCGGGGGCTGTGTTCTTCCACAGCTTTCTTCCTGGGCTCCTGCAGTCGGGGTCTCATTCCAACCCTCCTTCCCTCTTTCCCTGGAGCATGTGACCATCTCATCCTTGCTCTTTCCTGCTGTGTTGCTTCTGTCCCCCAACCCTGCCCTTGGAGCCCTGGTTCTCTTGGGAACCTGATATGTACTATCCCTCAGTCCATTCCTCTTTCCTCATTCCTCAGAGTTGACCTCATGGATTTGACTCAAGGTTTGTGTTTCACATTTACACTTTTCCTAAGCAGAGATGAGGAGCACCCCCATGGGATAAGCAAGGGAACCTTGGACGAGTAGCAAGTGTGACATGAGACCTCCCCACAGTCGCTGGCTTGGTGGCCTCCATCCTGACTCTGAGACCAGGCTTCTGACATCCTCATCTGTTTCTACTCTCCATCCCTGCACACCAACCCACCTTTGTACTCATAGTTTTTCCTGTGGTTGGCACTCTGGGGCTGTAGGGGCCCT
The DNA here is from genome assembly GCA_963574635.1 of Cheracebus regulus. Lineage (NCBI taxonomy): Eukaryota > Metazoa > Chordata > Mammalia > Primates > Pitheciidae > Cheracebus > Cheracebus regulus. The sequence continues at coordinate 31,557 of CAUYQU010008166.1, read as the reverse complement.
AGAGAGATAGCCAAACTTGCTGATATGCTAACTAGAGTTAGTCTGGCCAAGAAGAACATAACCCCTGTCTGATCATGGAGTGCTTCTTTGCCCAGGGTAGAAACTTTTGCAGGCTCCCTATGGGAAGTAAAAAAGTTCCTCTCTAAAGTTTCCTTTCTTGTTAAATCATAAGTGTGCTAATAACTCTTTGTTAAGCCCTATCCTATGTAGCTGTTAGACATGCCCTGCTTATAGGCACATAGTACATTCTGTCTCCTTGTACTTTAACCAAGATATCTGTGCTGGACGTGCTCACAGGCATGTCCCAGCTCTCCATTGCTTTTACCTGTTTATTAAAGTTTTAAGTTGTTGTTAGCCAATTGGGTTTTAGTTTAGATTGTGAGGTTTGGCTTCAGCCAACAGAGATCAGACACAGCAGTAAGGACGACCCCAAATGTGTAAGGAATAAATATGTCTGCTTTCCTTTGTTCATCGTACTCTCATGGCAAGATGGCTAGTGAGAGTACCCTTCCTGCAGTCCAGGAAGTAAAAGTTGCATTGCTGAAAGATTCTTTGTCTCAGTGCTAATTTTTCTTTACAGCACCCAGCATCTGTTTCCAACACTCCCTGCTAGCAGAAGCCAGTGTCACTCTGGAAGTCCAGGGCTGGCTGCCTGGGCAGATCCGGCTAACAACAGCAGAGAGCTCAGGTCCTGGTGGCTGGTCCTTCTGGTTCAGGAAGTCACTTTCCCTCTCAGCTTTGGGTTTGTAGGCTCTGGACCTAGCTGTGACATCCTAGCCCTGCAGCCTGCTAGTGGGGATGAAATCGGCCTCCCCACAGTCAACAAGACTTATGTCACCAACTCTTCATGTTAAAAATCTCATCCAGTGGAGAATATCCTTAATATTTTATTTCTTTGAACAACTGCCATGACTAGGACTGGTTACATAATGTGTGGGGCCAGTGCAAAATTGCAAATTCAGGGCCTCATGTGAAAAGAGCATTCAGAGCTTCAAGATGGTAACGGTGGAGCAAAGCAGCACATGATGATCAGACAGGGGTTGTGTTCTTCTTGGCCGGACTAACTCTAGTTAGCATATTAGCAAGTTCAGCTATCTCTACAGGGCTCTGACAGCCCCAGAGTGCCAACCACAGGAAAACCTGTGAGTACAAAGTGAAGCTGGCCCTGGTCATGACCCCCTTAATAGGTTTTCCACATTGTATGCCTTTCCACATTCCTGAATAAATGTTCTGACTCTGTTTTCAAATGTAATGGTCTCTCTAAGTTTGATTACTTGTGAGGCTCAGGCCTCTTCCTCATAAAGGCTTGGTCAGTATTCACTCAAAAAATGAAATTTGGCTGGGTACAGTGGCTCATGCCTGTAATCTCAGCACTCTGGGAGGCCGAGGTGGGCAGATCACGAGGTCAGGAGACTAAGACCATCCTGGCCAACATGGTGGAACCCCATGTATACTAAAAATTAAAAAATGAGCTGGGTGCGGTGGCACTTGCCTGTAATCCCAGCTATTCGGGAGGCTGAGGCAGGAGAATCTCTTGTACCCAGGAGGTGGAGTGTGCAGTGAGCCGAGATCACACCATTGCACTCCAGCCTGGAGACAGAGCAAGACTCTGTCTCAAAACAAAACAAAACAAAACAAAAATTCATTTCAAATGGAGTCAGGTATGATGGATATGTTAAGAACCTAAGCATGAGAGTTGCGAGCTTCTCTCTGTCAGTCCTTTGCATTTCTTGCCACGTGCAGACCTTTCGCATTAACAAGGAGAATATACAGCAAACTGACACAAGAACAGAAAACCAAACACTGCATGTTCTCCCTCATAAATGGGTGTTGAACGATGAGAACACATAGACACAGGGAAGGGAACATCACACACTGGGGCCTGTCAGGGGTGGGGGCAAGGGGAGCGATAGCAGGGGTTCGGGGGTTAGGGGAGGGATAGCATTGGGAGAAATACCTCAGTAGATGATGGGGTGATGGGTGCAGCAAACCAGCATGGCATGTGTGTACTTATGTAACAAATCTGCATGTTCTGGACACGTACTCCAGAACTTAAAGCATAATAAAAAAACAAACACAAAAAAAATAAGGAAAGTATAGTTTGGCACCTCATGTCCATGTTCTTTGCTTCATAGCACTGGCTATTCACCTTGGTTAAGTGACGCAATTATTCCCTTGTCATTTTTCTTGCACGTTAAATAGGGATTACTCAAAGGATTGTAGTGCTGATAAAAAGAAACAGCCCCTGTAATGTTTGGATGCTCGATAATTGTTAACATGTTCCCTTCTGTCATCTGTAATTGCAATGCATCAGGACATTGGATCTTATAACTGACCAGTAGCTGAGAATCAGAACAATGTTGAGGAATAAAGAGGTTTTGCTAAGTACACACATACACACAAACTGATCCATAACACTGGTATGTTTTCATTCAGACTATTTTTAAGGCGATACCAGACACTTGCCTGATCTTGCTGTAAGAAAGCTGCCTTCTCTAGAACTGGTGAAGTTCATTCTGATATGAGAACCCCAGGACTAACGTTGGATGAAGTGAAGTGAGGATTATGTAAAAGGAGATTGGTTATGAGAAATTGGCTCATGTGATTATGGAGGCTGGGAGGTCCCATTATCTGCTATCTGCAAGCAAGCTGGAGACCCAGCAAACTCGTGGTGTAATTCAGTCTCAGTCTGAAGGCCAGAGGTGAGATGTGATGTCCCAGGTCAAGAAGTGAGGCACGAATAAAGGGACAGATTCCTCCTTCCTCCACCTTTTGTTCTATTCATGCCCTCAGTGGATTGGATGGTGCCTGCCCACGTTGGGTGAGGGTAGATCTTTCTCACTCGGCCCACTGATTCAAATGCTAATTTCTTCCAGAAACACCCATGAGACACGCCCAGAAACAATATTTAATCTGGACATCCTGTGCCTAGTGAAATTGACACATAAAATTAACCATCCTAACATCCCAGAACTCATCCTGCTATTGGTTCAAATGTGTATGTGAATCACCTAGAGATGGTTTTCAGGAAGCACGTCGCAAGATTTCAGTTCCAGAAGTGCTAGATCATGATGTCCAGAATAAAGTTTGGCTTGAGAATTTGACAATATTTTCAGAAGATTCTGATTCCTATTCTTAAGTACCATTGGATTAGTTCACCCTTTTTCTTATACACAGAAGGGAACTAAGAGCTGGAGTCACACCCTTCTAAGCTCAGAGAACAGTTTTAGTTGGAAAAAGAATCAGTCTTCAAAATCTGAAGATTAAAAAAAAAAAATCCCATCAAGGCAGATGGAAATGGTCACAAGCTTTGGGCTCATTTAACTATTTTCCGGCAAAGTGGGCAGCAGAATTAATTAAGGTTGCACATCTAGTAAGTGACAGAAACAGGACTAGAATCTGCATTACTAGGCTCCTTAAACAGTTTTTCTCTCCAGTATGTTCTCTTTCTTTTCTCCTGTTTTGCTTAGAACTAAATCTAGTCGATGAGTTGAATCTTTTCTCCTGTTTTGCTTAGAACTAAGTCTAGTCGATGAGTTGAACTGATTAATTCTGGTGATATCAGTACTGTCTTAGTGAGCAGCTCATTTGCTTATACTTCCAAAATGAATGTTTAGAAGTTTAAATTCATTTTCATTTTTCCACATTGGGAATGGTCAAAACTCAATACCCAATGCACTCAGGTCACCAGCTGTCTAGGGGTGGAAGACAGAGCTCTCCAATGCAGCTGGTGAGTGTCCATCACTCTGCATGTTGGATGTCTTTTTCAGTTATGCCCTGGTGGAAATTGCAGTCCAGCCTCCTGGTAATGCCATCATGATGATGGTTGGTCCACTCTGTGTAGCCAAAATAGGTGTGATTTCCTGAGTAAGAGGAGCATTGGCTGATTTCTTGAAAATATATGCTCCTTGAGTTAGCCAGGTTCATGCACTTTCACCTTTTTATGTCTTTAATTAAAAATGGAAAATGTCCTTTGCCCTGAAAGATGAATGCCCTATTATTAGCACACACCACCTTTGGAGTGAAATGATTCACTCTGTGATTAAATGCAAATTGGTTCTTAAGAATAATTAGCCCAGGTGGCCTGTAAGCCCAGGGAGCTCACAGTTAATCAGGATCAGTATTCATCCAATTACTTCTTTCCTGAAGATTGGGTGCCTGATCGATCATACTTCTTGGCTTTGGAAAGGCTGGAGGCGCACCCTCCTAAGTTCAAAGATCAATTTTAAAGAGGAACAAAATAAACATTCATCATTTAAGGACTAAAAAATTTAAATCCTATCAAGGCAAGTGGAAAGGAGCACACACTTCAGATCCCTGCAACAGCTTTCTAGCTGTGACAAATTCATTCTACAAGCAAGTCGGTGGAATCATTTTTCCTGAAAAAGGAATTGAGATAAGAGATCTGGTATTTGCAAATTCAGTTAACGTGGCTTGGTTGGGCCTGTTGTTACCTGATCTGATTCTTTAGTCCATAGCTTACCATCAGAATAACTGCTCACACGTACCTTGCGGAAAGTTCTCTTAAAATGCTCAGTGATAACAGCTAATTCTGCAAAGCCCATGTATGTCAGATCCTATATGAGACGCTTTGCATATTTAATTCTCACCACTATGGAAAAGGTATGATTAGTACCATTTTACACACGAGGAAACTGAGATACACAGACTTTAAGGACCCAAGATTACATGGCCTTCTTACAAATGCATAGCATTTGTGAAAAACCCACTGAGCAACAGAGTATGGATGCATTAGGATAAAATCTAAAATGACCAGGAAAACAGTTCAATGATTGCCTTGCTGTTGCGGAGACAGTAGCATCTTTAAAAAGAAACGGTATGTAAAGGCACCTGCATTGGTACCTGTGTTTTTGAGCCACCATGTCTTAGTAGGACAGACATTCCCCTCCCTACCTCATTTGTATCTCGGAACAAGAACAAAGTTCACATTCTTCAGATACACAGGGGTTGAGAGGGAGTTAAATTACTGTTTGTGTAAGAAAGGAATTAAAATCTCTTTCAAGCAGGTCATAATTAATTCTTTTAATTACAGATTACTTGAAAAGGGAGAGAAAAGGAGAGAAGAGGGTTTATCATCTGATTAATAAACCTCAGTTAGCATTTTCATATACCGTCATGTAATTTTTTTCTCTGCTACACGCTTCAGTTCTCTATTGCAGTGTAATATATTTTTTTCAAATTTAGTGGTTTAAAATAGCAAACATGATTTCACAGTGTCTCTAGACAGAAACTGGGAGCAGTTTAGGGGTGTAGTTCTGACTCAGGCTCTCTTGTGATGCTCCAGTGAAGCTGTTTGCCAGGGCTACATTCACATCTAGGCATGACTGTGAAAGGAGCCACTCTAAGATGGCTCACATGGCTGCTGGCAGATCCCCAAGGCCTGCTTCCAGACTCACTCATGTGGCTGGTGGCAGGTGTCGGTTTCTCATGACGCTGGCCATTCTGCACGGTGCCTGAGTGTCCTCACAACATGGCAGGTGGCTTCCCTCTTTGGCAGCTGGTTTCCTCCAGAGTGAGTGATGAAAGGGAGAGAAAGAGAAAGAGGGGAAGAGAGAGAGAGAAAGAGAGAGACTGAACCTACACATGGAAATTCCAGTCAATCTTAGAATTGACGTTCCATCACTTCTACAATATTCAGTTCACTAGAAGCAAATCACTAAGTCCCACCCACACTCAAAGGGAGAGAAATTAAGTTCCATTTCTTAAAAGTATCAAAGAATTTGTGGGCATATCTTTAAAACCATCACACAGGCTAGGTACAGTGGCTTACACCTGTAATCCCAGTACTTTGGGAGGCCAAGGTGAGCAAATCACGAGGTCAGGAGATGGAGTCCATCCTGGCCAACATGGTAAACCCTATCTCTACTAAAAATACAAAAAGTAGCTGGGTGTAGTGGCGTGTGCCTGTAATCTCAGCTACTTGGGAGGGTGAGGCAGGAAAACCATTTGAACCAGGGAGTCAGAGGTTACAGTGACCCGAGATTGCGCCACTGCACCCCAGCCTGGTGACAAAGCGAGACTCTGCCTCAAAAAAAAAAAAAAAAAATCACACAATATCTTTAAAAGGATTGGGATTATAAGATATATTTGATTGTTTTAAAGTCTTATTTCTTTTAACATAATGGGAAAAAATTAATAGCTGCATAATATACTGTAAAGTGAATTTTTCATAATTCTCATACCTATGTACCTACCTAGCTTGTTTTCTAATGTCTGTTGGCACAGGTGATACTGTATAGATATTTTTGCTATAGTTCTTCATATTATCCGATTGGGATAGACTTCCATGAGTGTGCCAACAGAGTCACGTCTATGGATATCTTCTAAAACTTTTTCATACCTATGGCTATATTCCTTTTTTAAAGGAGTGGGCCAGTTTACTGTCATACCTGTCATATAACAGATTCACTGTAGCAGTTAAAAATCACATTTAAAGTCTCGATGGTGGAGCAGTGACATAAGCAGAATGCAAGGACTGCTTTCCCCCAAAAGGGTGCTGGCTGCTGCTTCAGTGTCCCAGGTATCATGGGACCTGGTTGACACAGAGTCCTTTTTCCATAGGCTTGGCTAAAGAAAATCACAACAGTAATATAAATAATACTGTGTTATGTAGCATGTATAGATTGAAAATGTACTCTGTATTTCAAACACTATTTCTGAGGTAGTCAAACCATTATAGGAGTTACTAAGAAATTATTTTAGGCAAATAGAGAGGAAAAGGGGTCCTTGGTAGGTTTTTGTCTCTTTTAAAGCAGATCCAGAAATGTTTCTTGTCTGGCAGGAAAGTCCAGGCTTGGCTCTTAGAGCCAGGCAGGCAACCTTTGATATGCAACTGTCGGCCATTAGCAACTGAGTCCACCCAAAGATGGCAATTCCCACCATTGTCCTCCTGCCCTTGCCCCAATATGTGCCTTGCAGCATGGCTGCTCCCACATATCCCCCTGTGTGTGGAACATCATGGAGCCCTGCATTTGCCTATTAAAAGCCTAGGGTGGGAGGGTCAGTTTTTTTTCACAGGCTATGTGATTGACCTGCCTGGTCAAACCAATCCCCTGAGCCCTATGCAAATCAGGCACCACCTCCTCCGGCCTCCTCATAAAATTGGCTGGTATCCATGGCACATGGGGTCTCCTCTCTCGGCTTTGGAGCTCTCCTCTGTCTGTCTCTGTACAGGAGAGCTTCTTTCTTTCTTCTCCCTTCTTTCTTGCCTGTGAAACTCTCCGCTCCTTAAAACCACTCCACGTGTGTCCGTGTCATCTTATCTAATTTAGTGTGAGACAAGAGCCCTGGTGTTCCTCCACTCATCTGAGCCATATCAAAACTGCCATCATTGTCTTTTCAAATATTTCCTTCCCAAACAAGTACCATATGTTAAATGTGTAATATTATTATGGTAGTAATATTATGAAAGTGATTTGTAGCATTGCTTAATTCTTAAAATAATTGCATTATAATTATGTATTATAACTATCATGACTTAATTCTCTTTGTTAATGTAACAGTTTTATTGAAATGTAATCCGCATACTATACAATTCATCAAAGTGTACAATTTAGTAGTTTTTAGTATATTCATAGAATATACTAGTATATTCATAGAACACACATTTTAGAACATTTTCATCACCCTAAAAAGAAGCCCTGTACCCATTTGCATTGTGACTTCATTTATTCTAAAAAGAAATAATCACAAACACCTCCTTGTCATGGATGCCTAGGACTGTTTTTCTATATCTTTTTTTTTTTTTTTTTTTTTTTGAGACACAGTCTTGCTCTTATCACCCAAATTGAAGTGCAATGGTGCGATCTTGGCTCACTGTAATCTCTGCCTCCTGGGTTCAGGCGATTCTTCTGCCTCATCCTCCTGAGTAGCTGGGACTACAGGCATGTGCCACCACACCAGGCTCATTTGTTGTTGTTGTTGTTGTATTTTTAGTAGAGATAGGGTTTCACCATGTTGGCCAGGCTGGTGTTGAACTTCTGACCTCAGGTGATCTGCCAGCCTCGGCCTCCCAGAGTTCTGGGATTACAGGCGTGAGCCACCACACCTGACCCTGTATCTTTTTTTGTGATCTGATTTCAAATGTGGAGAAAAAGAGTGTCTTGCCCAGTACTCTCAAAAATTTGTCATTGGACACAGTAATAAAAGCCAGCCCTCTGTGGCCTTAAACAGAGCTATGGAATATTAGACCTCATTTTGAAGACAATTTATTTCCCTCTGACTGGGGAGTTCAGAGATTTTTTAAACGTTCTGTAAAGATAAATATTTGAAATATAGGGAACATATACTGCTGCTCTTGATTGGAAGCATCTTGATGAAAGCCTTATAGGAGGTGAAATGTGTACAGGGCACACACTGAAAAAAAGAGCTGTGGGTGTTCCACAATGCACTGGGCATCTCTTCACTGATCATAATTTCAACATATTTTTAATACTGTCTTCCTTTTAAAAAGACAATTCTGGTGACTTCACTTTTAGGTCAACAAAATACTGTCTACTGGTGTCAATACAAAATGATAAAAAAGGGAAGCATTTTGTACACAAACACAATGGAATTTCAGCTTGTGACCCAGGGCCTCTGGGAATTAATTCACTTCCTCCATAAGCAGAGGACACCAGTGTCCTCCCCAGGAGGTCAGAAGCAGGAGAGGGTAAGGTTACCATGGAGTCTAGATTCTAAGAGATGTTTGAAATGCAGTTGCCCTGCCTATTTTGTTTAGCTGCAACGTTACTCACATACATAGGCAATAATGAGGAAGTAATAGCTGGGATGGTCTTGGGTTGACTCTCACAGAGAAAGATCAACTCTTTTTTTCTTTAATAGCAAGGCATGTGACCGTGATGACTGCTGTTTCTTTCAGATGGTTTTGGTGTTGATGGTCACCCGAGTGAGACAAGGATTCTTAGGTCAGTCCATTTTCCTGAATCATGAGACACACATCAAAAGTTAGCCTCAAAACGTCACCCCTCCCTATGACTCTGTTCCTCTGTAAATGGGGAAGAGGGCTTCCCTTTTGGCCCTTGGGCAGAAGGCTGCTTATTTGTGCTCAGTGACTGTGTTAGCAGAAAGGGGTCCTGATAGAGACTCCAAGAGAGGGCTCTCGGATCTCACACAAGAAAGAATTTGAGGTAAATCCATAGAGTAAAGTGAAAGCAAGTTTGTTAAGAAAGTAAGGAATAAAGAACGGCTACTCCATAGGCAGAGCAGCCCTGAGGGTTGCTGGGCTGAGGATACTTATAGTTATTTCTTGATCATATGCTAAACAACAGGGGGATTATTCCTGTGTTTTCTGAGAAAGGGGTGGGCAATTCATGAAACTGAGGGTTCCTCTCCCTTGTAGACGATAAAGGGTAACTTCCTGAGGTTGCCATGGCATTTGTAAAGTATCATGGCACTGATGGGAGTGTCTTTTAGCATGCTGTTGCATTGTAATTATTGTATAATGAGCAGTGAGGACAATCAGAGGTCACGCTTGTTGCCATCTTGGTTTTGGTGGGTTTTGGCCGGCTTCTTTACTGCATCCTGTTTCATCAGCAAGGTCTTTGTGACCTGTAGCTTGTGCCAACCTCCTGTCTCATCCTGTGACTTAGAATGCCTACCCACCTGGGAATGCAGCTCACTAGGTCTCAGCCTCATTCTACCCAACCCCATTTAAGATGGAGTTGCTCTGGTTCAAACACCTCTGACAATTGAATTGGGCTGCTGGTGAGATGAGCCTTGCTGATTTTGCAGCAGCAAATAATTCTAATAAAAGGACTGCAATAGAGCCTGAAGCTATAGCTATTTCCATAATGCAAGTCAACCTGGAGAGTCCCTTTTAGGCCAGTTCTGGATCCCCACACACATCTTGTAGAAGACTCATATATCACTTGCCTATAATTCTTTTTTAAGTTGGTTGTATGAACTGGTACAGATAAAGTGAAAACCTCGTTCCCTCAAACTGATTCTTCACCTGAACTTAATTGAACCCACACTGAAACACTTGAAAGTTTTGATAAAGGCACTTTTTTCAGTCTTAAAATAGAAAGGCAGATTTTGGAAAGCCAGGCAGTTTTAACGTAAGTTCTCCTGGAGAAACAGTTCTTATCAAAGTAAATTGTCTCTGTTCAAGGCATCTGCTGGTTTATATGGTAATGCAGAAGTTTACCACCTCTCTAAAAGTTCAGGTCTTCTTCTCTTTTCAAAATTAGACTTGTGTTCATGGTTATTTAGATATATGGCAAACACCTGAATCCCTTCAAATACTTTGAAATTTCAAAGTATTTTTATCATGGCCATATGCAAGAACACTCTGCATTTAGTTACACACTTATATTCCTTTGTTCAGTGTCTCCGTTTTAAAAATAAATGAAACAAATACATTAGCATTTAACATTTCCTTAATCATTGATATTTTTCAATTTTGTGAAGTCTGTACCTTCTATTTTCAGATTTATTTTGGTCAGAAGAAAGCCCTTTTATCAAAAGAAGGCAACTTGATAATAACACCGGCTCTGCTCAATTCAAATTGCCATTTCAAAGAGTAAAGGATAGCATATGTGAAAAGTGCTAGACCATAGTTAGCGTTTTCTTCTGTTAGTACTCTTTATATTTTTAAACAATTCACCATTAAATGTGTTCTCGGCTGCTCTGCCTTTTAGGAAACCTTAATATTTTGGGAGAATGGCCATTTTTGATGTCCTGTGAGTGGTCATTGAGGGCTCAGCAAGGATATTTGACTAGTGGGTTTGGTCTTTTTATCTCTTACTCGATATTGTAATAGATATGAAAGTCACATATTCTTGAGTGTGTGCTGATGTTGGCTGTGGGAGAGATTTGAGAGCACTGTAATTCCCCTGGCCTTTCCCGCCATGGAGCTGTGATAGTCCCAGAACCTACACTCGTGGCTGCCTACTGAATGGCTGATAACTGATGAAGTAGACCTGAGAAATATTTGGCTCTGTATGACTTCTACAAGAGAAGGTATCCAAAGGCACTAGTATTAGCATGCAGCACCCAGTTGACTTTGGGTCAGCTCTCCTGGTCCTTAGTCCCATTAGCCAGGTCCCATATGCTGGCTGGCTGGCAAAGTACAGCTTTGCATCCAGTTACTGTTTGCTCAGCTCATACTTTCTGTTTGCACATTCAGCTCCTCCATCCAGCCTTCTAGAGGAAGGAATAGCATGCTGGTTAGAAAGTAGATTAGAAAATGCCAACCGGGTGCAGTGGCTCATGCCTGTAATCCCAGCACTTTGGGAGGCTGAGGCAGGTGTTCACCTGAGGTCAGGAGTTCTAGACCAGCCTGACCAACATGGAGAAACCCCATCTCTACTAAAATACAAAATTAGCTGGGCATGGTGGCAGTGCCTGTAATCCCAGCTATTCAGGAGGCTAATACAGGGGAATTGCTTGAAGCTTAAACCTGGGAGGCAGAGGTTGCAGTGGACCGAGATCTTGCCATTGCACTCCAGCCTGGGTAACAACAGCAAAACTCTGTCTCAAAAAAAAAAAAGAAAAGAAAAGAAAAAAGAAAATGCCTACATGTGGAGTCGCTTAATGCATTGCAAGCTTCTCCATCTCCTTGGGCTGACCCCTAGTTTACCCACTGGGATGCTGAGGGCAACTTACATCCAGCTTTATTCCTCAAACTGGGGCTTTCAGATCCTCCTGATGGGAGTGTGAGCGGGTACTATAGCTTTGTGAAACTGTTTGGTGCTACCTATTTAAACTACATACATGCCTACACTTGGACAGGGTAATTCTCCTCTTACCATTGGTTGGTGTCCTTCTCTGACCACTGAGCTTGGCCTTTGCCTCTCAGCCTGGATGTGATGTGCCAGCCATCCTCCCAGTCTCCGTGTGAACCCTTTGGAGCAGGTCTGTTTGCTTGCTGGCTGCATTGGCTTCATAGTGAAATTTGTGCCTAATTTACTGACCCTCCATCAGGAAAGCACACCTCTTCGGTTCAATTTACCTAATGATGAACCCTATGATTTATTTGACATTCACAGGCCTGAATTTGGGTCTGATATTTATTAATATTATTTAATATATATGATATTTACTATTTCTGATATTTATCAGAAATTGGGTCTGATAAAGTAGGAGGAGCAAAGGTCATTGAGCCATCAGATGTGAAGAAGAGCAGCAGGCGGGGTTAGGCTTCTTTAATTAGGCATTTGGGGATATGGTTATTTATTTGCTTATATATTTGTTTATAGTTTGAGGGTTGGAGCTGAAGGAGTTGTTCATCTCTACAATGAGCTAATTTTTGGCATTACAAGGCTTTTTCTTTTTCAACAGTGTCTTTATGTGGTCTCTAACTCTTAGCATGAGTGCTTCAAATTATATAGAAAGACTGAGATGGGTTGAATTGCATCCCTTCTTCCCCAAATATGTTGGAGTCCCAACCTCCAGTGCCTCAGAATGAAACCTTATTTGGAGATAGGTGCTTTACAAAGGTAATCAAGTTAAGATGAGGGCAGGAGGGTTGGCCCTAAGCCAGTAGAACTAGTGTCCTTATGAAAAGAAGAAATCTGGACTCACAGACAGGGACACACAGAGGAAGATGGCGTGAAGAGACACAGGGAAAGGATAACCGTCTACAAGCCAAGGAGAGAAGTCGCAATAGATCCGTCCCTCACAGCCCGCAGAAGGAAGCAACCCTGCTAGCAGGTTGATTTTGGATTCTAGCCTCTAGATCTATGAGAGAATGCATTTTTGTTGTTTACGTCACCCACTTTGTGATACTTTGTTACGGCAAGCCTAGGGAACTGATGCAAAGAACTCTGAAGGACTTTTGATGACAGGACCCAAGGGAAGGTTTGTGAAGATTGAAAATTGTGATATAAATTAAGATCTTTAGAAAGAAAGAGGTGAGTAGGTAGAAGGGGTTTGAAAACACTGACTGTTTTTTTAAGTAAGAGATATGATCTCAGCTGGGTGTGGTGGCTCACGCCTGTAATTCCAGCACTTTGGGAGGCCGAGGGAGGTGAATTTCTTGAAATCAGGAGTTCAAGACCAGCCTGGACAACATGGTGAAACCCTGTTTCTACCAAAAATATAAAAAATTAACCAGATGTGGTGGCGCGTGCCTGTAATCCCAGCTACTCAGGAGACTGAGGCAGAAGTGCTTGAACCCGGGAGGCAGAGGTTGCAGTGACCTGAGATCGTGCCAGTGTACTCCAGCCTGGGCAACAGAGGGAGACTCCATCTCGGTGGGTGGTGGGGGGGGGGGAAGGAAGGAAGGAAGGACAGATGGACGGAAGGAAGGAGAGACATGATCTCTAAGGAAGATCAGTGAGTGAAAATCAGCCCAAGCAAAGCTACTATCTTGAATAAAGAAAATGACTAAGGTAATGGTAATGTTTTTTTCCACCTGGTTGCCTGGGATGGGCATTTTTAAATTGCTTCATCACTACCATTGGGTTTGCTGAGTCTGGGGCCATGGAAGCAAGTTTTTTCTTTCTTTCCTACTGGTCACGGGAGTTTAATCATTTTCACAGTCAACTGGAAAATAACAGTTGTAAAGGCATTTTGAAGAACACACGCTGGGGCATTGGGCCACCTTTTCTTGGCTTGACATTGAGGCAGAGGGATCAGAAATAACAAAGAAAATCATGCAGCCTGGCTTTTATTCTTCAACAAACATTTCCTGAGTGCCTGCTCTTTTCCAGGTGCTGGGTGCGTACTGGACCTAGTGCATGGTTGACTAAAGAGCACACAGCCCCTGCCCACATGGTACTTAGACGCATTGTTTAAGAAGCAAGCTTAGACCTGAGCCTTGTAGGAGGATAGCTCCGATTCACGGAGGTGGGAAAGGGCAATGTCTTAGTCATTTGAATGGCATTAGGCTGAGGAACAAACAGCGAAAGCATGGCATGGCAGAGCGCTGGGGGGAACGGGGAGACAAAGGCCCCATCCCAAGTTCTCGAGTGTTCTTCTGAATCCACAGGCTGCCTGCCACCTTAGCTCCCCTGCAGTTAGGAATGTGCCTGATCTCCTGCCGAAGGCGAAGTCTGCAGGAAAAGGATGGGTTTTGAATAATAATGCCTGTGTTAACTATTGTTAATTCTTTCCTGAGCGTCAGCCCCAAAGGCTGGAGAAAAAGCAAATCTTTCTTCAGCGCATTTGATTGGAAAAGTAAAGTTCATCCATTTGTTTCTAGATAGCTCTTGCCTCTGGCCTTAAACAAAATTAATTTTTTGAAAGTGAATCCCCATTTGGCAACTATTTATCTTGAAACAAAGGCCAGCCCTTAAAAATGTGTTACGATATGTACACTTGCAGGCATGAGAAATGGAGTCTTGAAAGATCTTGTAGATACTACTAAGAGTCATGAAATCCTGATTCAGTATTAGTTCCTTCTCTAAGGGTGCCCACAGGGGCTGGTTCCCAGTGAGGAGCCCCCCTCTGCAGGTGGAGTATAAGCATGCAATTCCTGTTCCCAGGGAGGGGGCTTCTACCCTCGTGGGAGTTGTGGGGAATCTTCGGAAACTACCAGGAGGCTTTAAAGCCCTTGAGAACTTCAAGAAGGCGAACTGCTAGGGTGGAGGGTTGTGGGGGTGAATTGAATCCATACTCCTTTATAGGTCCTTGATTGTCCTTGGGCTGCTATGCTAAGGGTCTACTTTCTTCTTTCACCACGCCTTACCCCCTTTCCCCTATATATTTATGCTTTCCAGTGACATGCTGTGGCAAACCTGAAGACCTGCTTGATTTAGTTCTTTAAGCTAAAGAAATTCGAACTCCCTAAGCTTAACTTTCTGTCTGGGAGTTAGAGAATCACAGAATGTCACATTGGGTGGAGCCTCAGACGGATGGAGAACTATGTTTCAGTATTAGAGCAGCTTTTCATTACCCATTTGACATGTTAGCATGATCTGGAAAGGTGAAGAAAACCAGGGAACTAGTAAAACTGAGAAAGAAAAAGAAATTGATTTTCCATTAATTGGATAGTTGCAGAGACTCTCTGTGTAGGTCTGGCCCTGGACTAAGCACAGGCATAAATAAGACTATTCCTGTCCTCAAGACGCTACCCATTTACCAGGGGAGAGAAACATCTAAGCAATTACAGTACAATGCAGCACAGTATCATAG
Source organism: Cheracebus regulus (assembly GCA_963574635.1). NCBI lineage: Eukaryota > Metazoa > Chordata > Mammalia > Primates > Pitheciidae > Cheracebus > Cheracebus regulus. The sequence continues at coordinate 16,458 of CAUYQU010008166.1, read as the reverse complement.
ATGTTTGCGCAAGATGCAGGAGGAACCTCGGGGGAAAGGAGAACAATAAATAGGGAAGAATTTGGAAAGGAGTTGGTGGTGGGGCTCAGTGGTATAATCCTGTATGTGCTGGAAGCTGAAAGAGGAGTTTTAGGCAGGGCAGAGCAGAGACAATGTTTGAAGACAGAGAGCGCTCAGTAGGTCCAGCAAAGTGCAGTGAGAAGAGAGTATGTCTGGCATGTAGGGTGTTTGGAGGTAGGGCAGGAACAGGATAGGACATGTGGGTAGAGACAGACCAGGAAGGGCCTTCTGGGAGCCTGTAGTTCTCATTCAAGAGATGAGCAGCAGTAGGGGATCCATGGGTTCAGGCTGGTATTTAGAAAGAGCCTGCTGGTACCAGGATGGCGGTGGATTGAAGGGTAGTGAGCTTGGAGGCAGTTACAAAGCAAAAAAGTCCAGTCTGGTCTCCATCCCAGATGTGAGCCACGTGGCCTTGGGGAGGTCTGTTGCTATCACATCAGGGACATCCTGTAATCTGAGAGCACTTGATGGAATTCATTCTGTTACTTAAAGACTGGTTGGACCAATTATTTATTAACCATACTGGTGGCATGTCTGTATACCTTGACTCTGACACTCACTCTTCCCAGCTTTCAAGTCCAGAGAAAACAAAATATTGAGACTGTTTCTGGCACTAGGAATAGAGTTGTGAATGAAATGGACAAAAGTCTCCTCCCTTGAGGCGCTTCCATTCTACTGAGGAGACAGAACGTAAACAATCATACACATTAAATAATAGGTAGCAATGAAGGCGCTGGTGAAAAATAAACACTGGGGAAGGGGCTTGCAATGTACAGTGGGGAGTCAGTAAAGCCTCGGCAAGGTGTTGTTTTAACAAATTTCACCCTGGAGGGTCCTTCACTTCAAGGGCTAAGTTGTTTAAAGGGAGGGCAAGTGTGGTCCAGTAGTTTGCAAAGGTTCCCTGGACCTTCATGGTGCCATGGGCTGTGCTTGCTGTCCCTGGAGTGGGCAGCTAGGCTGACCACAGAAAATCTATGATGGAAGGAGGATCTAATAAAAATTCTCTGTTTCTCAGCTCGGAGCTGCTCTTGAATATTCAAAGCAACTCACCACTCCCTTCTCCCCTCAGCCCCCAGTTTATTTGCTGAAAAGAAAAAAAAAAGTTCAGCTCAGCTGTAGCATCTGTTTTCTAGTGAAGTCTTTGCTTCTTATTCACTTTTCCAGCTGGTTTGACTTATCAGTACACAAACAGGTCACCTGACTGGCTCAGGGCCACACAGTGAGCAGAAGAAAATTCCACCGAAACAGAAACCCAATCTTCTTCGTATTATTATTTTAAATTGCAAAGCTTCTGGGAGTTCCAGAGTCAAGGCAGATGGGATGCTAATCACATTCACTGAAAATATATGCAAGGAACTTCAGTGCAGAACTCTGCATCTGGCTCCAGGGCTGTATATGACTCGATTTCCCCAGTGGAAAAGGGAAGGCAGGGAAATACCCTCCCCCCACCCATTCAACGGCCTCCCCAGTTGGAGGCTCTTGTTCCAATGCAGCTGCATTTTGGATTTCATCCTCTTCAAAGTTCACACCCAAGGTGTGGCCTTGCCCAGTGAAATTATGATTTCTTTTCTCACTGCTCTTCTTCTCATCTCTGTTCCTCCTGCTGCCCTGCAGTTTCAAGTTCATAAACAAACTGCTACAATGCTGGGGAATTTCTGGGTAGAAATGGTATACGGTTGCCGGTGAACTCTTACGGGTAGTTGCAGTGAGGTTGAGATTGACACAGGTTTAGAAAACATAAAAAGCACCTTATGGGCATTCTCATTTGTGATTCTCCTTTTTGTTTGCAGTAAGCTTTGGGTTAAGTCTTTCAGGCTAATCCATTCAGCTCCAGTCCTCTAACCCTTTGATTTTTTGTTATCTATTTAAGCTACAGGAACCTTATCTTCAAATGAAGATTCATGTGAAAACACACTGGTTGTTGCTTTCATAGAAGTTCCATTGGGTCCAAAGCCCCTGCCCAGCAGGCTTCTCCTGTCCCCTCTCCACGGGTCGCCTTTGTGACTCAGGGCCCTGTGGGACCTTAGGCAAAGATCTTTAACTCTCTGAGCCTCAGTGTTCTTATCTTTCATTTGGGTACAATGATATGCACCTCTTTGGATGTTGGTGGGGATGAATGAAACGGTCCATACCCAGTGACTTGTAAACTGAATGGTTGATTAGTCTTTTCTTCCTTGACTCATTCTGAGGTGGGTTCTAAATGGCCATCTTTATTTTTTGTCAATACTACTGCTTAAGTGAATTGCTGGAGTCTAAGTATACCCTTCCAAATGCCCTACTTTACCAGAGTAAGCCCTTCATTCAGGGAGTTCGTTTCTTATTTTTATTATTTTCCCTCTCTTTCTAGGTACCCTCAGTGTTTCCTTCCTGGCTCTCTAAGCTTATTCAGCCACCAACATAATGTTTTCCTTTTTATTTTGAAAATTTCAAACACATAAAAGTAGAATAGTCCAGAGTGAACATTACAGTGGACACTATATATCCATCAACTGAAATTAACAACTGTTAACATTATTAATATTCATTGTCATATATTCTTTATCTTTTTTTGCTAAAATATTTTGGAGCAAATCTAAGCAATCATGAAATTCATAGTTTTTCATATATATATATATATATATATCTCACTATAAAATAAGAATATCTTAAATATTCACGGTAACTTAATCACATAGTACAAAATAAAAACCCAATAATTTATTAATGTCATCTAACACCCAGTTCATAGTCAATGTCTTTTTATACACGGTTTGTTAGAATCAGAATCCAAATAAAGTCCATACATTACTTTCAGTTCTTTCAATCACCAAATCCACCCTTCCCCAATTTATTCTGCCAAAACAAGTCCTGATTGCTGCCTTCATACTCTCCTCTTCTTATCTGAGTTTGGGAGGGGTCAAAAGGCAAGGTCAAAGGTTAAAGATCATCCCTATCTTGATAGGTATTTTGGTTGCTCTCCATTGCATATTTGTAAGTGTCTAAACCCCTGGATTTACACTGTAACACAACTTTTCATTCTTTTACAAAAGAGACATTTTGTTGGAGGGACTTTCTGAGGACTATGATGAGAAAAACTGAGAGGGTGCATGTACGATGCTTAATGCCACCCAGTACACAGAGCATACTCAAAAAGTTTATGGATTCTTAATTGGGAGTGATCGTTATGATGGTTCCATCTTAGAAAGTGGGTCTTTGGGTCAGCAGACTTACATTGGAAATCTGCATTTTCTCCTTGTCATCAAGCATATTACTTAAGGAGAATCTCCAAGTCTCCCTTTCATCAGCGATGAAGTGAGATTGATATGATCTTAGCACTTTGAGAAAGGGAGATGCTATGAATAAAACACATATAACATTGCCGGACACAAAATAGGGCTTCAACAAATGGTGGTATATTTACCACATAGGTAAAATAAGTATCATCCACAACCATCTGTCTTATTTCTCTTTCTCTGTCTCTCCCTCCCTCCCTCCCTAGCTTTATCTTTCCTGTCTTTCAATACCTACCGCATGAGGATAGGAATCTAAATACATGTCAGTGTATCCATGGCACAATGGAAAGAATCTTTGTTTAGTATTCTAGGTCTGAACTCATCTTTTAGTGGTAATCTGCCCTCAGGCAATTCATGTTACTTGCTTGAGCACAGTTGATTCACTTGTGAAACAGGAATAATAGTATCTGTTCTGAAAACCTTACAGGTTAGTGTGATGCTCACGTACATGCCACAGGGTGAGAGGGCTTTGAGATGGTGAAAGTGCCAACTGACGGGCTAAGTCCAAAGTACACTGAGCGGGTTTTAAAGAAACGAATACAAATTCCAGTGACATGAGGTAATTCATAAGCATTGTCTTTAAAAAAAAAAAATCACATTCATCTTCTCTGGTTTACTAGGTTTTCTTTGCCGTTGAATTATTCCACCAGGATTTGCTCTCTGTTGAGGCTCGAAGCCACAGAATGCTAAAGGGAGGCAGTGTTTTGGAGATCCTGTGTGAAGTGGGGACTCTCCTGAATGCAACGGGACCCTTCAAGGGCATCACTGAACAAGCCAGCCCAGAGGCGAGGAACAGAAAGCCTCAAATACCAAATTAAGATGTTCTCATCACGTGGCTTAGTAAAATGGTTTAAAACACGCAGAAGTCAGGAGAAAGAGATGAAGACTAACACCCCTGAGGTATAGAACAAGCAGCATTGAAAGGGCCAAACTCTGAGTCCTGTATTACAGGGCTCTGCAACCTCCCAGCCATAGACTGTTACCAGTACCAGCCCATGGCTTCTTAGGAAGCAGGCCACACAGCAGGTGAGCGGTGGGTGGACCCGCAAGCAAAGCTCATCTGTATTTACAGTTGCTCTCCATAGCTCACATTGCCCCCAAGCTCCACCTCCTATCAGATCAATGGTGGCATTATATTCTCATAGGAGCATGAACCCTATGATAATAGTGAACTGCACGTGTGAGGGGTCTAGGTTGTGCACTCCTTATGAGAATCTAATGCCTGATGATCTGTCACTGTCTCCTATCACCCCTGGATTGGATTGTGTAGATGCAAGAACACTAACTCAGGGTTCCCACCGATTCTACATGATGGTGAATTGTATAATTATGTCGTTATATATTACAATATAATAATAATAGAAATAAAATGTCCAATAAATGTAATGTGCTTGAATCATCCCAAAACTATCACCCTGCCACCCCAGTCCTTGGAAAAATTGTCCTCCATGAGACTAATCCCTGCTGGAAAAAAGGTTGAGGACCACTGCTGTATGAGACAATTCAGGGCCAGGTGTGGTGGCTAACACCTGTAATCTCAGCACTTTGGGAGGCTGAAACTGGCAGATCCCCTGAGGTTGGGAGTTCAAGACCAGCCTGACCAACATGGTGAAACTCTGTCTCTACTAATAGTCCAAAATTAGCTGGGCGTGGTGGTGCATGCCTGTAATCCCAGCTACTTGAGAGGCTGAGGCAGGAGAATCCCTTGAACCCAGGAGGCAGAGGTTGTGGTGAGCCAAGATTGCTTCATTGCCTCCAACCTGGTCAACAAGAGCAAAACTGCATCTCAAAAAAGAAAAAAGAAAAAAAGTGAGACAATATAGCCCCTCACCCCTTTTCTCTGCATCTGTCTCTCACTCTGACACTGGGGTTACGAAGAAGACAAGAGTTAATAACAAGGGGGCCAACAGATGGAAGGCACCTGAGGCAGACACACACATTTGTTTTTGTGAGCCATGGAGACAGGTGTACTTGGTCAATGATCCTTAACCGTTTTGGCACCAGGAACCGATTTCATGGAAGACAGTTTTTCTATGAACCAGGCAGGGGTGGGGGATGATTCAGTGCATTACATTTATTGTATACTTTATTTCCGTTATTATTACATATATATATATATATATATATATATATATAAATATATATATATATATATATAAAATGAAATAATTGTACAACTCTTTATAATGTAGAATCAGTGGGGGCCCTGATCTTGTTTTCCTGCAACTAGATGGTTTCATCTGTAAGTGATGGGAGACAGTCACAGATCATCAGGAATTAGATTCTCCTAAGGCGCATGTAACCTAGATCCCTCACATGCACAGTTCACAGTAGGGTTTGCAGTCCTGTGATAATCTAATTCTGTGGCTGATCTAAGAGGATGTGGAGCTCAGAGGTGGAATGCTTGCTTGCTCACTGCTCACCTCCTGCTGTGGAGCCCAGTTTCTAACAGGCAGCAGCCCAGGGGTTGAGGACCCCTGTTTTAGGCAGAGGACAGGCAGAGCCAAAATGGGTGTTCTGCATGAGTGACCACTTTAAGTCCTGGTGAATTTTGAGTGCCTCAAGTGTATTTCGTGTAATTCTGAATATTTTGTGTCCTTCCATCCTTCCCATCTTCCACCTGCACCATGTGCTCAGCGTACCTTATCTTTGTGTAACTCATCTCACTCTACTTCATTTCTTCTATGATCATTGACCTGTTTCTATTATTTTCTAGAGATGCACTGAACATCCTTAAACAATACAGCAAACAGCTATCACAGCACATATTTCAGCTTTCTCATGTGAAACAGGTATGAACTGAAGACCTGCGTGCAGTGTGAGAGAAGCAAGTCTGGGACATAGCCCTTCTGACTCTCATTTCAATACAATCCCTGTGGTCTTTTAACTTTCTTCCTGTTCTCAGGGTGGGATAAGGAGGAACAGAGACTAGGCTAAGCTGTCTGAAATAAACAGACAAGCAATCCAGCACTACAGTGGGACTTTTTGGATGTATTTGGAGGCAAAGGAATATCAATGCTTGTCAACCTTCATTTTTCAACCTGTGTGATGTAGCAGAAAAAAGCCAGAGAGACCTAAGTGGAAACCCCAGCTTTTCCATTTGGCTAAATAACTTAACCCTGGGACAGTTCTTCCTTTTCTTAGCCTACAAAATGAGTAGAAGAATAGAGTTATTATGAAAATTATATAAGAAAGAGCATGCTAAGTGCTAATCATTGAGACTGGCTTAAAGATGGGACTCAAATAAATGCGAGTTCTCCTATTTTTCCACTTACCTCTTCTCACTTCTTCATTGTAGGCTTCAGTTTGTCCCCAAGCCAATGGCATTCACTGTTCCCATTAGTCTCCTGCTAAAATTTTGACTCAAGGTAGTGACAGGGAGTGATGCTGTGTTTGGCCGCCCCACCTGACAGTGAGAGGGATTGAATTATGGTGGGAACTCTTTGGCCAGGGGCTGCTTTCTGCTGGGTCTCTTTGGGGGATGCTTCATTCTAGAGGCCAAGAGCGCTTCAAAGAAGGACCAATAAATTGTGCTGGGGGCTGACAACCACACTGCCAAGGGCAGAGTTGCAGATGACAGGCCTTCTTATTCCTTTAGAAGAACTCTCAACCCCTGGGGTAGAGTTTCCTGTAAGTGTGGGTGTTAACATCGTTTGTTTTGGTGTTGTTTTTGCTACATGCAACTCCTTCCAGAGGCTAAGACATGAAAAGTCCTGCCAGAAAATCACCACCGAGGAATAAATAATACAGCCCTCTCCTGAAGCCCAAGAGTTATTCTCCACACTCTCATCCTCCAAAACCCTGTCCCAGTTGCCAGCTCCAAACTTATAGAGGTCTCAGCAAACAGGCAAGAGGCAGAAAAATGTTCCAAAGCTGCCTTGGCTCAGCAGGGTGCGCCCAGGCTAGGATGGGGAGAATTCCAAGGTAAACAGGCTGCGTTATCACTCCAGACTTTCTTGGCAGGAACAAACTGGTTTCCAGCCCCAAAACATATTTTGTGTGGATAATGGACAACTAGTTACAGCGTAAACACATGAGGAGTTCGCAGGTGTTATGTTCCTTTGTGTTCGCCAACCAGATGTTCTTCTGTGGGACTGGCTTTTTTGGCCCCCTGGGTGCCCCATGCTGAACTGAAATGTCATTCCTTCTTCCCCCTTTCAATGACATCAAGAAGAATTCTCACAGGAGATTTCTTAAAATGAGCTGTAGATTTCACTTGCAAACAAGATTAAACTATTTCTGTCCATTTCTTTCTTGCTTTTTTTTTTCTTCCAATCTGGATTATTCCAAGAAGCACTAGTTAAAATAAACATGTAAATCTTGACCTTTTAAAAAAAAGCAACTACTATAGCAGAGTTAGAAAAGTTACCTCAGGGAACTAAGGCTGTGAAATTGATGCCCAGATCCTCGTGCTCTGGGTTGGCACCGGGTGCTGTGGATGCCACCCATGCACTGCTGCAAATCAAAGCCAAAGGTGGGACATGCCAGTGCCATTTCTACCACTCCTGGTCAAGGCACCTGGCATGTGGGGGACATTCAGAGATGCTTACACGGCTCCTGGTCAAGGCACCTGGCATGCGGGGAACATTCAGAGATGCTTACACGGCATGTTCTCTTTTTGGCCAACTGTGCTGTGCATCAGTGGGTTAGTTTAGAGAAAGCTGAGTGCTTGTAGAATATCTGACAGATTGAAGTGGGGCAGTGAAGTGAATGAACTTGGGTTTAGGAAATGAAACTTCATCAAACTCTGCTCTGAAGTCAGTCTCATGTGTCATTAGCCTTGAAAGGTTCTACCTGGTTCTCGTTGGACAAGTCTTGGCCTGAGCCCTGGACTTGCTTGGCTGTAGCAAGGGAAGATCACACAAAACCCCTTTTGCTGTCACGCCTTATAATTCCTGGAGCAGGAAGGAGTTCCTCATTTTTCCATCCCACCTTTCCCAGCATAGTAGTGCCGGGCCATAGCTCCTTCGTCGCTGAGTCTTGAGGTCATCTAGGCTTCCTATGACACGCTCAGTGTCAGGCAACTTGAGCTGCTCAGTCTGCTGTGTAGGATCCTTTGCTCTTTCCCCAGTTGATGATAAAAGGAGATAACCCTAAAATGTCCCAGAGGTTAAAGGTTGATTGTGGAAAATACACGCAGCATTGTTGGCTGCATAAGAAATCCAGTGACACATGCGCTATGTGCTTCTGAAAGCACTGCAGCTACAAGATCTTAATGGTGATCTTATTTGATCCTAATTAATAATACCTTGTGCTACTGTAAGTGCTGTGGTTTATAAAACACTCTGGCTTACTTTATTTAACTCTCAGCACAAATTTATGAGGCAGGTGGAATTAGGCCCCCTTTACTGGTGAATTACCTTGGTCTCAGGGAGTTTATGTGATTTACCCAAAGTTATTTGCCAGTGGCAAAGTCAAACTCAAACTTCAGGCCCTTGACTCCAAATCCAGGACTTTTCCCAGCAGGTTGGGAGTTCAATGGAGTAGGTGCCACTGTTCGTTTTATAGATGAGAACATTGAGCAAGGATTAAATAACTTGCCAACAAAAAGTGATTTGTGATAGAATCTAAGAAATAATGCACATTTCCTTACTTCTACTCTGGTGCTCTTTTTACATCTCCAGGAAGCTTTTAAGGGGGAATAAGTGAAGGTGGGAGATATTTTGTGATCATTGGAAAATAAATCTAATATAGAAATCTTATCCCAAAGGGCATCCCAAATTTGTAGCAAGCTTATCATCATAATGTATAAAATATATTAGTGGTCAAAAAAATTTCTACTCATCTACTCCATTTATGGAATTTATTGCCTAACTATCATCTTATACCATGGCAATATTTGTGTGTGAAATGTTTCTAACTTGTGGAAGCTATAATTTTGTATTCAAGACATGATGGGTAATTATTATAGGAGTTGCACTTGAATTTCCCGTCTACTGACAAAAATGATGGAATCAATCATAGCATTGTGATTTCTTTCCAGTGAAATGCATTTGCTTTCCTTTTCAATTAGTTTTATGGGCAAGATTCGAAGATTACTCTAGACTGAGAGAAAGTGGTGACTGGAGGTAGCTTTGTCACATGCAGGACTGGCATTTCTTCCTGTCAGTGCACATTCAGGCAGGAAAGCACATCCAGGGGAAAGATGCAGCCACTCCATGTGGTGATCCTGGTTGGTGGGATGTTGGCTATTAGGTTTGTTTGGCCCACATCCAAGTGGGCTTGCTGAGTGAGGCACAAAAGACAACTCAGGGCATTGCACCTCTAACGAGTGGACCTCTCCCCTAGGTCAGGTCAAGAGTCCCTGCTGTGGGGATTCTCTGATGCCATGCACTTACTGTATTACCTGGCCTCCTCTCAGCTTTACCACAAACACTTATATGTCTATTACTAACACAGTTGTACTTCAAGGGCCTTACATGGTGCCTGACATTAAGCAGAGACTGACGTAATGCTATCGAATACGTGCATGGAGGAATGACACACAAATCTTAGGACAGGGCATTATAGTGATGCCTTGTGTGTCACCATAAGCTCAGCATTTCAATCGACTGAAAATTCAGCCCAGCTTGGAGGATAGCAGCTTTTCATTCTCTAAGTAAAATTTGATAACCATTTGCCTGTTGACAGACTTGTTCTTGAGCAAGTTCCTTAAATTTCCTGGGCTTCACCGGAGAGAATGGAGGTGAAGATGTCTGATAGCAGCCCCACTGTTGACCTGAATCAAGTCTAAGTACTGTGAGAGAGCTGCCAAGGTCGTCCTGTTGGTGCCTACCTTTGTGCTATGGAATCGGCTCACCTGCCCAGTTCACATTGCTCCCAGTGACAGGCAACCTATTCCTTTCTCCTGCTGGGCCCTCCATGCCCTCTTTCCCTCTGCCGTGCATGTCTGGCTCTCCATAGGGCATGCCCTTCCTCTTTCCTTTTTGCCTGGGAAACTTCTGCGCATATTTGGTGGCCCAGATCAAATGCTACTCTTCTTTTTTTTTTCCCCTCACAAAAAAATCCCTCCTCACTACCATTATACCTGTTGTAGCGTTTTGTTGATGTAAACATTATCGTATTGATGACTGTATTAGTCCATTTTCATGCTGTTGATAGAGACATACCTGAGACTGGGAAGAAAAAGAAGTTTAATTGGACTTACAGTTCCATGTGGCTGGATAGGCCTCAGAATCATGGCAGGAGGCAAAAAGTACTTCTTACATGGCAGCGGCAAGGGAAAAATGAGGAAGAAGCAAAAGCAGAAACCCCTGATAAGCCCATCAGATCTTGTGAGACTTATTTACTACCATGAGAACAGCATGGAAAGACTGGCGTCCATGATTCAGTTACCTCCAACTGGGTCCCTACCCTAACACGTAGAGATTCTGGGAGATACAATTCAAGTTGAAATGTAGGTGGGAACACATACAAACCATATCAATCACCTTTAACTGGCATTACTGGAAATTCTTGACTGGCTCTTTTAAAGGGTAAATGCTGTATTCTATTAATTCTGTTATCCTCTAAGCCTAGGAAAATGCCTGGTACAGATTAAATGGTTAAATTTTGTAAGTTAAGTAACTGACTGAATGAATGAGAGAGAAACAGAAGTTGGATGACTATCACATTTTAATTTTTGGAAAAAGGTGAGATGATTTACCCACAATTTTAGATCAATAGTGATTCCTACCATGTCCTTATCAGGTGAGAAGCTTCTGGAATCCCAAACACCCAACTCAGTTTTGTTGATGGAATGAAAGCATGTGTGAGCAAATGGTGGAGATTCCTTTTCAGAAATGTAGGTTGACTTCTGGCTCCATTTATTTATTAATTTAGCTTACATTCAGTGATCTTTGATTATGTGCTTTCTCCTGTGTATTCCTCCTGCTCATCTCTGTCTAATCCCAAGCACCAGGACTGCTAACAGCCTTACAATATCATGAAAGTTGATACAGGGAAGTTTAAAACCTTTGTGAAATATGGTACCAAGTGAAGGCTCACAGGTTATTTTTAAACCTGACTTTCTTTCCTTGGTTTCTACCATCCGAGATCGTTAAAAATAGATAGTGCTGTAGACATTTTAAACACTTATCTTACTTTATTTCCACAATTAGTTTTGCTGCTTCTTCCTGTGGTCCTCTGAGGTTGAGGAGAGAAACCTCAAGGTCATTTTCAATATCAGACAGTCTCACTGCTCAGGGTGTCCATTCCTGTGTATAGGCTTCTTTCTTCTCCCATTCCACTGCTTTTCATAAAAATGTGGTTTGCAAACAACCATATCTTATCCTCATAGCATAGGGTTCTAAAACTTGGGCACTAGGATCAATATAACCACTCAAGTGCCATTTGGATGTTAAATGTGTGGAGGATATTCAGCTAGAGATGCTATGTGGTCATGAGTTCAAGATTGAAGCCTCTTTTTTGATATTAGCATTTCGCCATCAAATGGGCAACGGAACACTGGCCTCTCCTCTGATCCGAATGTTCTCTCCCTTTAATAAGGCAGCTGGAACATGACTAAAAATTTTACTCATCCTACCACCAACACAGTCCAGACCACATTCCCCACCCACTTTGATTTACTTTCTTGTAGCGTTTATAGCCACATCTGTTTTCCAATCAATTTTCTAAAGTAACTAGATTGCAAGTTTCTTTAAGGCATGAACTTCCCTTGCTCATCTTCTCTTCCCTACCCCAAAGTCTATGGCAGTGTGTAACACAGGTCTGTTCAATAAATGCAGGCTGTCTCAAAAGGATAACAGCTCCCTCAAAAGTGTCAAGATGGAGACATCAGAGCATGCTGACATTTTTATTCTTCTTAATTCTTGTGCACACCAATGGCTAGAGGCCTTCCATTGTCTCCTGGTCTGAGCGCTCTATGAATGCTTGTCAAAATAATGAAAATGTCTGCCTGTGTCATTGATCAAACCTCATGGAGTGAAGAAACAAGACTCGGAAGGCTTGTCTGCGCTTTCAAAGGTACCAGACACAAGGCTGCTGGTGCAAAGTCCCTTCTGAAAGGCTGGCCCAAATGCCCAACAAGCTGTAAAGGCACAGACTTTGTTATGTTTTATAACAGTGTCTGAAATCAATATCCATAGCACAGAAGGTGGTGGGGGATTAGAGTCTTGCAGTGCTGCTGCTGACATTTCAGGAGCATCTCAGTCGTCCCCCAGGGTGGTCTGGTCTCATTCAAGCCCAGAGTGTGCTGGGCAGGGGAGCCCAAGCTCTTCTCTTTAGAAATCTTGGAGCAGTTTTTGATCTGTGCAGATCACTGGGAGGAAAAGAGACCCGGAAGCCTTGGCTTGTGCTTTGTTTTAGCAGAGCCAGTTTTAAGTGAATTGACTTGTAGGGCTGTTGCCACAAAAAGAGTGATTCATTTTGCTGCTGGGTGAGAGAAACGGTAAAATGAGGCTGTTCTTGATGGATCCCTAGGGCCAGCCCATGTGAGAGGTAGATGGCAAGCCTTGCCAGTGGGCAAGAACACCAAGAAGTTCCTGGAGTATATTTCTTGTGCAAAATGTGCAAAATATGCAGTGCAGTGCCTGGCAGAGCACTGATGCTCCTGACGGTTAGCACTCTTCTCTAATGCGGTGCCATCTAAGTCTTCTATTGACATTAATATGGGTGTGTTCACATTTTACTCAAGACCGTATAGGCACATGGCATACTTTTGAAATATGGAGCTATTTTTGGCACTTTTCAAAGGGCCATTGAGCATCCAGTTTCTCTTGTGGGGTTTCCCCTTATTTCCTTGATCTTTCTTTCAGCAACTTCCAGCACCCCCTACTTGTTTATCTGATGTGCCGTGAGACTTATCTGCCTCCTGAATTATGGTCGCAGTGCATTCTAGTTGATCTTTCTTTCCCTGTTCTGTCTCTAATTGAGTCCTCTGCCTTCATTGCATTCATTCTAACTCAGATAGGTTCATTCTTATTCCTAGCACTGAGCTCCTCCTGCCTCTCATTATTGTCATTAGGGTATTTCCCAAATATTTGAATTGGGTCATTGCATCCTTGTCTCAACCATTGTGCCACGTCTCATGTCTGAACTCTCCTTTCCATATATTCTACCCTCTTTTCAAGGAGGGTAGAACTGTTTACCCCAACTCCGACCTCACTGTACTATTACTCATTTGTATGGCAAGCTCCTTCCATCTGTCAAGACTCTGCTCAAATGCCATTTCATTTCTGTAATTCTTCATGCTTCCTTGGCATGAATAATTAATGTATCCCTCTCTGATCCCTTATAATGTTGCACATATTTTACCATAACATTTATCATTCTGGGTTATTTTACTATTGATACTTATTTGCATGTCATCTTCTGTAATAAGCAGTGAAGACAGGAACTCTATCTACCTTGATTTATGTTTGAATTTCTGGTGCCTGTTACGGTGCCTGCTATTTGTTTAATAGGTGCTTTGACAAAAGTCTGGGTTGAAACTTTAAATCTGAGACACATTTATCTTGGGTTTGAACATCCATGCATATGACATATTGATAAGTTAATATTTATTGGTTATTGATACTATTTCGGGGTTGACTATGGAAATTATGTTATCTTAAAATTAGATTCCATTGAATCTTGGCAGTAAAAGGTTCTTAACAGGCTCGTGACCCATGTACTCTTTGGGTTTAGAACAAATTTTTTGTTACCAAAAAATTCTGATCCCTGATGCATGCAACATCCTGCACAGAATAATAAAGGGTCTGTACACTTTGTGGAATCAATCCAAGAGAATGACCTACTTAGAAATCTCCAACTGAGAATAATGTCTTTGAGGAGTCCATTTGATTTTCCTGTTTGGTAACTTATCTATGGTGAAGATAGGCTTGTCTATGAGAAACTCAGGTTTAATGATTTGTGTTTTAATTACGTGGGGCTAGATTTGTTATCGATACTCCAGAAGTTCTGTCTAGGCCCTGCTGTTTGCTGCACAGAATGTCAATCACTGAGACAATGAGTATTGCCAGGGAAGAAGGTGTTCATCACCTGTAATCAGGGGCTATGGCCCTGAGTTTCATTCCCTTGGCCTGAGGGTCAGTTTCTTGAGGAAGGAACTCAGGTGAGACAAATGTAAGTTTCAAGTTTTAAGACAAGGGAGGGTCAATTTCTATGTTTATTCAAAAATCATAAATGTTCTATGGGAAAATTGGATGGTTTCAGCTTGAGACTAATTTGCTGGGCGCTGAAATCAGCATGATCCTCAGGCGGTCATATGTTTTTATAGGATTGGTCTCAGTCATTGCCTAGGCGCTACTTAGTGGCAGAGAAATGCACAGGTCTCTTTGTACTCACTGTCGACGTCTGCTGAGGCATGCATCACTCCTCACGGGTCTGGGTGCTTTGGCTCCAATCCCAGCTCCGCTAAGGGGTGTTAGCTTGTGCAAGTTACTCACTATCTTTCAACTTCAGTTTCTTCACCTGGAAGATGGAATAATAAAAATTGCCATGGGGAGAAGGTCACAATATGACACAAAGTAAAACACCAGAAGGTCTGTGTCTCAGGCTTGGCACCTGTTTCAGCCTCAGCCTGCCCCCACTTTTCCTCACCCAGCTATTTAGCATGATTATTTTTATTGTCAAAATTTATTGAAAGGAAATGTAATCTTGAATGTTTAAAATTGCCATTCTTTGAGGCAGTGCACAGTGGCTCATGCCTGTAATCCCAGCACTTTGGGAGGCCGAGGTGGGCAGATCACTTGCGGTCAGGAGTTTGAGACCAGCCTGGCCAACATGGTGAAATCCCATCTCTACTAAAAATACAAAAATTAGCTGGGCATGGTGGTGTGTGCCTGTAATCCTAGCGACTTAAGAGGCTGAGCAGGAGAATTGCTTGAACCTGGGAGGCAGAGGTTGCAGTGAGCCAAGATTGTGCCACTGCCCTTCAGCCTGAGCAAGAGTGAGACTCCGTCTCAAAAAATAAAAAGTAAAAAAAAAAAAAAGTAAAATTGCCATTCTCTGAATTTGATACTGGAAAATAATATCATATACCATATAATCTAGGCCTGAAGATTGTTTTGATTTTTTAACTGATGCTACTACCTATGTTTTACAAATATTCTAATAAGCATACCTATCCTTTGTAATAAACAATTAGCTACTTTATCATTGTTCTAAAATGAGAGAGAAAAAAAGGATCCCATTGATTCCCATATTGTATTGTCTTCATTTCCTTGGTTCTTATTTTTTATTCCACAAACCTTGTAACCTACAGACCCTTTGCTATGAGTTTGATAACAGTAGATCAATAAGAAATACAATATAAAATTGCCATTCTTTAAAGTAACACATCTTATAAGCTAAATGATTTTAGGAGATGAAATATCAGGCCAACCACCAGCTTAGAGATCAATACTTGTTAAATTTTAAGAAGTTAGGGTTAGAAGATTATTTTACACAAAACATTTGTTCAATACCTTTTGTATTTTCTTGAGACACAAAAGTACATACATTGATAAGTGATTCATGTCTTAATTAGTGTCCAACTTTTGTTTTCTCTATGCTTCTGATTGTTTAGGTAGGCGAGAGGAGGTTGAAAACAAATTCTCAGGCATAGTGTTACAGCTCATGCCTGTAATCCTAGCACATTTGGAGGCGAAGGCAGGAGAATTGCTTGAGCCCTGAAGTCAAGTCTAGCCTGGTCAACATAGTGAGACTCCATCTTTACAAAAAGAAGAAAACAAATTCTAATTTTACCTGTCACATAATACCAGAAAAACTGATTTAAAAATTTAAAATTGCTTATTTAAGTTTTTTTTAAAAATTGAGATGGAGTCTTACTGTGTCTCCCAGGCTGAAGTGCAGTGGTGCTATCTCAGCTCACTGCAACTTCTGCCTCCCTGGTTCAAGTGATTCTAGTGCCTCAGCCTCCCAACTAACTGGGACTACAGGCGTGTGCCACTATACCCAGCTGTTTTTTTTTTTTTTTTTTTTTTTTTTTTTTTTTTTTTTTTTTTTTTTTTGGAATGGGGTGTTGGCGCGTTTTGTGGGGGGGTGTTTTAAACATAAAGCAAAGTTCAAAGGAATATTATTTTTTTCCTGAAAAAGCAGGCTGCAAGAAACTCTGATTTACAAATGGGAGCCCTCACATACTATGCAACTGACTCAGCCCCCCTTTAATCCACTGTGCCTCAAA
>CAUYQU010008165.1:0-25643 GCA_963574635.1 Cheracebus regulus | reverse complement strand
GCTTATTTGTTATTTTTATCCCCTATTCCTTCCTGTCTCCATTGTTAAACACAATTATTGGCATAAAAGAGGTTTTTAATACCCATTTTTAAACTGCATTCTAGCCTGGGCAATAAAACAAGAATCCCATTCTCTCTCCCTCTTTCCTGTCCTCTTTCTTTCTTTCATTCTTTCTTTTCTTTCTTTTGCTGTTTCTTTCTTTCTCCTTTTCTTTTTCTAAAAAAAAAAAAAAAACAACACTAGGTTAGCCATTGTTTTGAACTAAGCCCCTGCACTAGGTCCCAACAGACCAGACTAAAAACTAAAATGGAATTACTCATGCTAAAATTACATGTTAAGAAACCAAGCTGTTTACCTGACTTTCTGAGAAATCAGAAGAATGAGAGATAATAGCCAAATTCCCAAAAAGTCCAGTTTTATTCCACATGGTGATGAAGTTCCCTCTATGTGTGTTTTGTTTTGTTTTGTTTGAGACACAGCCTCACTCTGTCACCCAGGCTGGAGTGCAGTGGCGCAATCTCGGCTCACTGCAACTCCCTCCTCCCAGGTTAAAGCGATTTTCCTGCCTCAGCCTCCTGAGTAGCTGGGACTACGGGTGCGAGCCACCATGCCCAGTTTTTTTTTTTAAAGACACAGTCTTGCTCTGTCGCCCAGGCTGGAGTGCAGTGGTGCAGTCTTGGCTCACTGCAATCTCTGCCTCCCAGGTTCAAGTCATTCTCCTGCCTCAGCCTCCCTAGCAGCTGGGACTACAGGCACCTGCAACCACACTCAGCTAACTTTTTGTATTTTTAGTAGAGACAGGGTTTCGGCATGTTGACCAGGCTGGTCGAACTCCTGACCTCAGGTGATCCACCCGCCTCGGCCTCCCAAAATACTGGGATTACAGGGGTGAGCCACTGCACCCAGCCACATTTGGTATTTTTAGTAGAGACAGGTTTTCACCATGTTGGCCAGGCTGGTCTTGAACTCCTGGCCTCAAGTAATCAGCCCGCCTCAGACTCTGAAAGTGCTGGACTTATAGGCATGAGCCACCACGCCCAACCTATTTATTTGTGTTTGTTTGTTTTTGTTTAAAGACGGAGTTTCACCATTTTGCCCAGGCTAGTTTCCAACTCCTGACCTCAGGTGATCCTCCCGCCTCAGCCTCCCAAAGTGCTGGGATTACAGGTGTGAGCTACCGCGCCCAGCTGTTTGTTTTGAGACAGAGTTTTGCTCTGTTACCCAGGCTGGAGTGCAGTGGTGCCATCTTAGCTCACTGCTACCTCTGCCTTCCAGGTTCAAGCAATTCTTGTGCCTCAGCCTCCCAAGTAGCTGGGACTGGCATGTACCACCATGCCCAGCTAATTTTTCTTTGTATTTTTAGTGGAGATGGGGGTTTCACTATGTTAGCCAGGCTGGTCTCGAACTCCTGGACTCAACTGATGCACTCGCTTTAGCCTCCCAAAGTGCTGGGATTACAGGCTTGAGCCACCATGTATAGCCTCCTCTGTTTTAATCCTTACAAAAAATAACTCACGTCAACCAATCGGTTATTTTTCTATTCTGTTTCCCTGTATCCATATTACAAAGAAAGTAACTTGGAAATAATGAATCTGCTTTTCATGCTGTGTTTCTGTTTTCATCAGCCCTTCTCTGCCTATAAACCAACCTCCTCTGTTGTGGAAGATTTCACACAGCTGAGAAAACAAGAAAAAAGAAACCAACTGCCTGGGCATGGTGGCTCACACCTGTAATCCCAGCACTTTGGGAGGCCAAGACGGGCAGATCACTGGAGGCCAGGAGGAGTTGGAGAGCAGCCTGGGCAGCATAGTGAGACCGCATCTCTACAAAAAATACAAAAATTAGCTGAGCCTGCTGGTACATAAATGTAGTCCTCATACTCAGGAGGCTGAGTTAGGAGGATCTCTTAAACCCAGGAGGTTAAGGCTGCAGTGAGCTGTTGATCACGCCACTGCACTCCAGCTTGGACAACAGAGACAGACCCTGTCTCAGGAAAAAAAAAAAAAGTAATCATTTGCTGGAGAAGTGAAATGGGCAAATAAAACATTGGTTGTTCACTTCATCTATAGCAATGGCTCCACCTACAGTGATCACTCACTATGGGGAATATATCCTGGTGGCTGGGGGGTACATCTTCAACACAGAAGCTCACCCCATCAACCCCACTGTCCTGCACTGCCCCCGGAGGCTGAAGGAAGAGCAGTGGGAGTGGGAGGACTTGATGAGGGAATTCTACTCTCTCAAATGGAACAGGTTGAAATTTCAGAAAAAGACTGAGTTTGTGGCCATGAAAAACCCTAGCAGGGCCAGGAACATTTTTCTTGCCTGAAAACCATGACCAAGCACAGAAGAAGTTTTCCTAGATTCCTCATAACCACTGAGTGATTTTTAAATTTTTATTTTTTAAGACTAAACTATAACAAATCTGCTTTTAGCTATCAAAAAAAGCATTGGCTGTCTGAAACTGGGGGAGATAAAAGCATGAAGGGCTGGTTTACAAGCCTTCATGAGTGTGTGCTCACACTTAACATGCATGAGACTAAAGGATGACCCCTGTTAAAACATGCGCTCTGATGGAAGAGACCCCCCAAATAGGCTTTGTGTGAGCAACATGGCTGTTTATTCACCCGAGTGCAGGTGGGCTGAGTCCAAAAAGAGAGTCATTGGAGGGTGCTGAAATAAGGAGTTGTTATACAGGTTTGAGGTAGGCAGTGGAAAGTTACAGAAGTTACAGTTTAGGAGAGTTTTTGCAAGCTGGGAGGGGGTCCTAAGGTCTGGAGTCAGGAGTTTGACCAAGGTCCGTTACAAAGTCTAAGTGCCTTATCAATTGAGGCAGGAATAAGGAACAATAGAAGAATGTCTCAAGTTAATTAGGTGCCGCAGAGGTTGATCATTCTCCCCTTTTCACGGTCTTCCAGTTACTTCAGATTTTCCAGGAACTCATCTGGAGTGTCTGTGCAGGTCACAGAGGTCACCATGGTGTCCATGGTGCCGTCAGTCAGCCTAAAAGACCTTACAACCCTATTAGATTTTCCTCTGTTTTTCTGGTGGATCTTGGGAGAAGGGACCGGGAGGAGGCTGGTATGACTATTGCAATTCTTGCCAAGGAAGCATTATGCTGGCATAATTTGTTTTTCTTTCTTTCCCACATCATCTCAAAAATCTTCCCCCTACCTTATGCAGTGGTTGTAGGCCCAGGACTGCAACTACAAAAGCTGGAAGCAGGAAAGATTCCTAAGCAAGAAACTGTAACTGTGTTTTTAAACCTCCTGTGATTCCTTTTTATTTATTTGTTTGAGACAGGGTCTCACTCTGTCACCCAGAATGCAATGGTGCCATCAGGGCTCACTGTAGCCTGGACCTTCTAGGCTCAGTCAATTCTCCCAGCTTAGCCTCCCAAGTAGCTGAGACTACATGCGTGCCACACCAAGCTAATTTTTGTAGTTTTTTTTTGTAGAGACAGGGTTTCTCCATGCTGCCCAGGCTGGTCTCCAACTCCTGGGCTCAAGTGATTCGTAATTTTTTTTTTTTTTTGAGACAGCATCTCCCTCGCCCAGGCTGGAGCGCAGGGGTGCGATCTCGGCTCAAGCAGCCTCCACCTCCCAGGTTCAAGCGATTCTCCTGCCTCAGCCTCCCAAGTAGCTGGGATTATCGGTGCACATACCACCACTCCCAGCTAATTTTTGTATTTTTATTAGGGATGGGGTTTCACCATGTTGGCCAGGCTAGTCTTGAATTCCTGACCTCAAGTGATCCATCACTTTCCTCAGCCTCCCAAAGTGCTAGGATTACAGGCATGAGCCACTGTGCCCGGCCCAGCCTCATAATTTGTAAGCACCTGATGGGGATGGACTGTGCCTTTACCCCATTTGGTAAAATTGCTATTAACAGTGAATGCAGCTATATTGCCTGATAGTAAAAACAGCCCACTAGTTTTGCACTGTGTAACCTCCTTACCCTATCTGAATGGGAAAGGACTGAGGAAAGGTACTTGATAGACTAGTATTGCTGCCTGCAATCAAGACCAGCAAACCTGAAGTCCCTTCCAAAGGTGGAAAAGTTCGGGTAAAATGAAGAGAAGAAGGAATAGTAACTGAGCGTAAACAAAGGAGTACATGGGTTATATAATGAGAGAAATCCAGTGTTATGTCAGCACATCCAAGAGATGACATTATCTCAGCTCAGTTATGCCAGGTGCTATAATGTGTTTGCTGAGACAACTGCTTTTGGAACCTGGCAAGATTGAATAGAAGTCTGCAAACCTGAGTGGCCTTGCCCTGAAAGATACATTTATATGATATGCTGTAGACTGACTAATTACTAATGATTAAACGGGATTCCAGTACTTTTGCCAGCACTTTTGCATTGTATATCCTTTTGATGTAAGGGATCTGTGTTCAAAGACGAAGGGTAGACTGTGGTATTGTGAAATATATATTTGGCTTTTGTCCCAGCTTCTTGGCACACAACTCCTAAAATCCTTGGAATCTCCAAAGAGATGTGTCTTTTGTATGCTACTGAGACCAGTCTCAGCAACATAGTAATACCTCTTCTCTACAAAAAAATGCAAAAATTAGCCAGTCTT
The DNA here is from genome assembly GCA_963574635.1 of Cheracebus regulus. Lineage (NCBI taxonomy): Eukaryota > Metazoa > Chordata > Mammalia > Primates > Pitheciidae > Cheracebus > Cheracebus regulus. The sequence continues at coordinate 21,058 of CAUYQU010008165.1, read as the reverse complement.
GGTGGCATATGCCTGTACTCCCAGCTGTCCAAGAGGCTGGGGTGGGAGGATTGCTTGAGCTCAGGAAGTCAAGGCTGTAGTGAACTGTGATCGCACCACTGCACTCCAGCCTGGGTGACAGAGTGAAACCCTGACTTTAAAAAAAAAAAAAAAAAAAAAAAACAAAAAACAGAGGTGGTGGCAGGCTACTGTAGTCCCAGCTACTCAGAAGACTGAGGTAGGAGGATCGCTTGAACCAGGAGGCAGAGGTTGCAGTGAGCTGAGATTGTGCCACTGCACTCCAGCCTGGGCAACAGAGTGAAACACTGTCTTAAAAAGGAAAAAGAGAAAAAGACTAACAAAACAGACTAAGTCTGATAAGAAACATTTACAATCTATTCTCTCTGAAGTCTGCTACCTGGAGGCTTCATCTGCATAATGAGAATCTTGGTCTCTGCAACCCCTTATCTTAACACAGAGACATGCTTCTACTGACTTCAGGTCTTTAGATAAACTCTCAAACTCTTTTAACCAGTGTCAAATTAGAGAACCTTTGAAGTCCATTTATGACCTGGACTTGTAAACAACCTCCACTTGAAGATGCCCTGCCTTTCCGCACCAAACCAATGTACATCTTACATGTATTGATTGATGTCTCCCTAAAATGTATAAAACCAGTCTGTGACCTGACCACCTTGGGCACATTTTCTCAGGATCTCCTGGGGTTCTGTCATGGGCCTTGGTCACTCATATTTGGCTCAGAATTAATCTCTTCAAATATTTTCAAATTATTTTACAGAGTTTGACTCTTTTCTTTGACAGTACTCTTAAGATTTGTCTATTTCTTTTTCTTTTCTTTTGTTTCTTTTTTGAGATGGAGTATTGCTCTTGCTGCCCAGGCTGGAGTGCAATGGTGTGATCTCAGCTATTGCAGCCTCCGCCTCCCAGGTTCAAGCAATTATCATGCCTCAGCCTCCCAAGTAGCTGGGACTATAGGCAGGTGTCACCATGACCAGCTAATTTTGCATTTTTTGTTTTGTTTTGGTTTGGTTTTGAGACGAGTCTCACTCTGTCGCCCAGGCTGGAGTGCAGTGGTGCGATCTCAGCTCACTGCAACCTCCACCTTCTCTGTTCAAGCGATTCTCCTGCCTTAGCCCCCTGAGTAGCTGGGATTACAGGCATGCGCCACCATGCCTGGCTAATTTTTTTTATTTTTAGTAGAGATGGTTTCACCATGTTAGACAGGATGGCCTCGATCTCCTGACCTCGTGATCTGCCCGCCTCAGCCTGCTAAAGTGCTGGAATTACAGGCGTGAGCCACCGAGCCCAGCCTAATTTTTTTATTTTTAGTAGAGACAGAGTTTCATCATGTTGGCCAGGCTGCTCTTGAACTCCTGACCTCAGGTGATCCGCCTGCCTCGGCCTCCCAAAGTACTGAGATTACAGGTGTGAGCCACCGCGCCCAGCCCCAGCACTGACTTTTAAAAATGTTCAGTGGCTCACGCTTGTAATCCCAACACTTTAGGAGGATGAGGAGGGAGGATTGCTTGATCCCAGGAATTTGAGACAAGCCTGGGCAACATGATGAAACCCTGTCTCTACAAAAAAAACACAAAAATTTACTGAACATGGTGGCATGCACCTGTGGTCCCAGCTACATGGGAGGCTGAAGCAAGAGGATTGCCAGAGACAGAAGTTTGAGGCTGCAGTGAGCTGTGATTGTGCCGCTGCACTCAGTCTGAGTGACACAGCAAGACTGCCTCAAAAAATAAAATAATAAAGTTTTATATATATATATATATATATATATATATATATACACACACACACACACACACACACACACCATGATCCCCACTGCTAGACTCCACACAGGCCCTGAGGAGCTGACAGAGCAGAGTAAAACACACTCCTGCCAAGGGGGAGCCTGTCCAGCAGTGCTGGTGCACAGATTGGGAGGCGAGGGCAAGGGGGTGGGTTTTGCTCAGCAGCCTGGGACAGCAAGAGAGAAAGAGGTGACATTTGCTATTTCCTGGGGAACAGTAGGAGTTCCAACACTCCTCCTTCATTCACTGAGAACATCCTGGTATTTCACCTGGGGGCGAATTGTTGCTGGTGGTGAAACAAGGCAGACGAGGGCCTTCCAGCCTCTCTCAAAGACATGGAGTCAAGAGGTTGAGGCCTATATCTTTCCTGTTCTTCTCCCAGTGGAATGCACTCTCCTTACTCCTCCAGCCTGGACAGCATTACATTCATTTTATATTTTGTTTGTGTGTATGTGTTTTTTTGGTTTTTTTTTTTGAGACTGAATTTCAAACTTTGTCACCAAGGCTGGAGTGCAGTGGTGTGATCTCAGCTCACTGCAACCTCCGCCTCCCGGGTTCAAGCAATTCTGGGTGAAAGCCACCTCCAAGCCTTTCTCCTGGCATGCATCACCATCCCAGAACCTGCCCAGAGATCAGCATTGATGTCAGTGGGGAGTCCCAGGCAGAGGGGTGTGCAGCCTGATTTGTCTCCCTGGGGCATACAGGTGAGAAAAACCCTGCTTTATATATGGAAGTTCCTGACCCAGAGAACTTGGCTGAGATGCCACAAGGCACTATGTAGCAGCCAGGTTATATACTTGCCTGTACCCAAGACCCACAAGTGTGCTCAGTGACCTTCCTTAGAAACAGGAGACAGAAGTATGATATTATGGGCCTGGCGCAGTGGCTCATGCATGTAATCCCAGCACGTTGGGAGGCTGAGGCAGGTGAATCACCTGAGGTCAGGAGTTCGAGACCATCCTGGCCAACATAGTGAAACCCTATCTCTACTAAAAATCCAAAAATGGGCTGGGCATGGTGGCTCACGCCTGTAATCCAAGTACTTTGGAGGCCAAGGCGGGCGCATCACCTGAGGTCGGGAGTTCAAGACCAGCCTGACCAACATGGTGAAAACCCGTCTTAAAAAAAAAAAAAATCCAGAAATGTATTTTTAGTGCAGGCGTGGTGGCAGATGCCTGTGATCCCAGCTACTTGGGAGGCTGAGGCAAGAGAACCGCTTGAACCCGGGAGGAGGTTGCAGTGAGCCCAGATCATATCACTAAACTCCAGCCTGGGTGACAAAGGAAGATTCCGTCTCAAAAGAAGTATGATGTTACGTACTCCAAAGTCAGGGTGTCCTGGGTTCCAGTCCTGGTTCCTTCAGTGGTGAGCTGCGAGGCCTTCAGCTGATGTATGATGGTACCAGAACCCAGTGTGCCCTTGATAGGTGGAATCAGGATCAATCATCATCATCGTCGTCATCATCATCATATTTTAGTTCTATTGGAGGGGGACATAGGATGGCCATGACACGTTGCGGGTTTTGTCACCTACAACATGCCAAGAAACATGGAAAAGATCATAGTGGACAGAACAGAGATCTGGGAGGCAGAACACGGACCTGGGAGGCAGGTCACACAGATCACCTAGCCGTGTTCTCAGTAGGCAAAAGCCTTTCTTGCTCAGGTCACTTGCTCAAGCTGGGGACCAGCCTGCCCAATTTAGACCGGAAAGTCACTGGAGAGTACCTTGTTCAGCCAATGAACAAGAGAAATACCCACACTTTCCACCAAGATAGAATCTGAGGGGCTGCACCTAACCTGATTCCTCTGAGGCTCCTCCTGGGCCCCTGGCCACTCTGACTATTGTTCCTATCTTCAGGAATGAAGCCTGAGCAAGTCATTTGAGGCCAGGGCATCTGGCTGTAAGCGCTGGCTTTGTCACTTACTAACAGGTGATCTTGAGCAAGTTGGTTAAGCTCTATAAACCCAAGTTGCTCATCTATAAACGAAGCAGTCATAAACCCTTCATTCCCACAAGGTTACTGAGAGAGTAAAGGAAGGTAACAAGGATGAAACTCTACATGAATGATAGGGACAAGTATTAGTAAATCGCACCCTGGCTGGGGCTTCTGGATTCTGGTTTTAGCCCTGCCCTTCCCCTAGGGTAAGTCTCTTCCCCTCTCTGTACCTCTAAATAGTTGGGTTGGAAGAGTCTCTCTAATCCAAGTCTGTCTCTAACCCAAGACTGTCAAGTCTGACAGTCACCGATGACCGTCGTGGGAAAAGCAGGCGATGGGAACTGCTGGAAAGTCCACACAAGGCCAAGAGACAGCAGCAGCCAGTGCTGAATGATGAGAGGAAGTGAACCCACATGGGCGGCCCAAGGTTCTGGCAGCCTGGAGTTTATGCAAGGAGGCCCCAGCTGATTGGCCTGAGTTTCCTGAGCAGCTCCGGGCTGAAGCCCACCCCTGAGCGCCAGACCAAAGCCGGGGCAGGATCACTCGGAGCGGGAGGGGCAGGCAGGCAAACATGATGTCATCTGTGCCTGTATAAACCACAGGCCCGCCCTCCCAGAGCCCCAGCAGCCCTTATGCTCTCTGGCCAGGATCTCTGAGCTCTGTGCTGTGTCCCCAACCCTTCACATTCCAGGCTCCCAAGGAACTGAGCTGGGACCTTCTGGGCTTCTGTCCAAGCAGCTAGTTCTAATTCCCCCACCCCCTCCTCCCCTGGGAGTCAACAATATCGCCTTAAAGGAGGGCCGCTGCCTCAGCCTTGAAAACACTGGGCCACGGTGAGTGTTTATTTCTTTATACCCACACTTTGTTCCAAGATAGAGCCTGAGGGAGCTGTATTTACTCTCATTCTCCTGTCCCCTCCCTGGACTTCCAGACACTTCGAATGTCACTTGCTCACGTTCACAAGACCCTCTGGGATAGTAGACGGGACAGGTTTTGAGTCAGAAACGTGGGGGTTTGATCCCAGCTCTGCCTCCTTAGTAACTGGCAAGTCTCCCAGTCTCTTGGAACCTTGGTTTCCTTGTCTACAAAATGAGGCCTATAGGCCAGGTGCGGTGGCTCACGTCTGTAATCTCAGCATTTTGGGAGGCCGAGGCAGGCGGATCATCTGAGGTTGGGAGTTCAAGACCAGCTTGACCAAGATGGAGAAACCCTGTCTATACTAAAAATACAAAATTAGCTGGGAATAATAACGCATGCCTGTAATCCCAGTGGCTCAGGAGGTCGAAGCAGGAGAATCGCTTGAACCCAGGAGGCGGGCAGAGGTTGCTGTGAAGTGAGATCACGCCATTGCACTCCAGCCTGAGTAGCAAGAAGGAAACTCCGTCTCAAAAAAAAAAAAAAAACAAACCAAAAGCAAAAACAAATGGGGCCTACAATATGGACTCACAGGGTTGCTGTGAAGGTGATTTGACTCGGGGCATGTCAGGTGGCTATGCACAATAGGTGACCTGGTATGACCTTCCCGCTCTCCCTCAGGTTTCCATTACTCCAGGATTCTCAGACTTGTGAACCACGGGAGGGCTATTAAAGCCCAGATCACTGGGCCCATCACCAGAGCCTCCGATTCAGATCCTGAGGTCTGCCTTTCTAACAGGATCCCGGGGACTGCTGCTGCGGCTGCTCCAGGAGCCACACTTTGAGAATCATTGCAGTAGAGAAAATGCTCACAGCCCTTGTCTCCCGTGTGGGGGGAGGGGGGGAGCTGTCACTTGCGCCCTCTACTCCCACCCTGGGCTCACAGTAGAGCTGTGACAGACTTAGCAAATGTGAAGGACTTCACGTCAGTGTTTCATTTGCTTTTGTTTGTTTGAGGCAGTCTTGTTCTGTAGCCCAGGCTGGAGTCCAGTGGTGCGATCTCGGCTCACTTCAGCTTCCACCTCCTGGGTTCAAGAGATTCTCCCACCTCAGCCTCCCAAGTAGCTGGCAGTACAGGTGTGCACCACCCCACCTGGCTAATTTTTTTTTGGTATTTTTATTAGAGGTGCACCCGCACCAGGTAGTTGTTTTTTTTTTTTTAACAGCTTTACTGATATATAATTTACATACCATACAATTCACCCATTTTCAATGTATAGTTTAATAAGTTTTAGTTTACAGAATTATGTAACCATCACCAAAATCCAGTTTTAGAACATTCCTGGCTGGGTGCGATGGCTCACACCTGAAATCCCAGCACTTTGGGAGGCCAAGGCGGGCAGATCACGTGGTCAGGAGATCGAGACCATCTTGGCTAACACGGTGAAACCCCGTCTCTACTAAAATACAAGAAATTAGCCGAGTGTGGTGGCATGCACTTGTAGTTCCAGCTACTTTGGAGGCCGAGGCAGGAGAGTCGCTTGAACCCAGGAGGCAGAGGTTGCAGTGAGCTGAGATGGTGCCACTGGATTCCAGCTTGAGCGACAGAGCAAGACCCTGTATCTAAAAGAAAGAAAGAAAAAAGAACATTCCTATTATCCAAAAAACTTCCCTCTGGCTCATCTTGCAATCAACTCTCATGTCCTCTCCAAGCTCCAAGAAATTCATATTCTGCATTCTGGCTCTGTTTTGCCATTTTTAGGAATGTCACATATATAGACTCATACAAGGTGTGGGCTGTTGCAGCTGGCATTTTTCAGAGAGGTTCATCCATGTATCAGTATCAGCATGTCATCAGTAGCTCGGTCCTCTCCTCTGCTGACTAGCATTCCATTCCATGGATGTATCACAGTTTATTCACTCACCAGTCACAGACATTTGAGTTGTTTCCAGGTTGTTTTTCCAGTTATTTGTTGGTTTGTTTTTGAGACAGTCTCTTTGTCACTCAGGCTGGAGTGCAGTGGCGTGATCTCAGCTCACTGCAGCCTCCGCCTCCCGGGCTCAAGTGATCCTTCTGCCTCTGCCTCCCAAGTAGCTGGGACTACAGGTACACGCCACATGCCCAGCTAATTTTTTTTTTTTTTTTTGAGACAGAGTCTCACTCCGTCGCCAGGTGCCAGTCTGGAGTGCAGTGGCGCGATCTTGGCTCACTGCAACCTCCACCTTCCGGGTTCAAGCAATTCTCCTGCCTCAGCCTCCTGAAGTCGCTGGGATTACAGGTGTGCGCTACCACGCCCAGCTAATTTTTGTATTTTAGTAGAGATGGGGTTTCACCATGTTGGCCAGGATGGTCTCAATCTCTTGACCTTGTGATCTGCCCGCCTTGGCCTCCCAAAGTGCTGGGATTACAGGCATGAGCCACTGTGCCCAGCCTAATTTTTGTATTTTTAGTAGAGACAGGATTTCTTCATGTTGCCCAGGCTGGTCTCAAACTCCTGGTCTCAAGTGATCTGCCCACTTCAGCCTCCCAAAGTGCTGAGATTATAGGTGTTAGCCACTGAAACCACCTGTTTCTAGTTTTATGAGTAAAGCTGCTATGACCATTCATATACAACCTTTTGTGTGGGCATTGTCTTTTATCTTTTATTTATTTATTTATTTTTTGAGACAGAGTCTTGCTCTGTTGCCCAGGCTGAGGTGCGGTGGCACAATTTCAGCTCACTGCAACCTCCACCTCCTGGGTTCAAGCAGTTCTCCTGCCTCAGCCTCTTGAGTAGCTGGGACTACAAGCACATGCTGCCATGCCCAGCTGATTTTTTGTATTTTAGTCGAGATGCGGTTTTACTGTGTTGCCCAGGCTGGTCTGAAACTCTTGAACTCTGGCAATCCACCCACCTCGGCCTCCCAAAGTGCTAGGTTTACAGGCATGAGCCATCGTGCCCGGCCTATTATTATTTTTTTTTTTTGAGATGGAATCTTGCTCTTATTGCCAGGCTGGAGTGCAGTGGTGTGATCTCAGCTCATTGCAACCTCCACCTCCAGGTTCAAGCAATTCTCCTGCCTCAGCCTCCCAAGCAGCTTCGACCATAGGTGTATTTTTAGTAGAAATGGGGTTTCACCATCTTGTCCAGGCTGGTCTTGAACTTCTGACCTCAAGTGAGCCACCCCACCTGGCCTTTAAATGCATTTTTTTTTTTTTTTACTGAAAAGATTGAACAGTTTATTATAATTTATTTTATTTAACAATCTAGGAAGTTCGCAGCCGTCAGCAGTCCTAGTGCAATTTCAGGGACAGTTGGGAATTCGGGAATCTCAGTGGAGCTGTTAGTGTAGCGAACCTTGTACGTAAGATACATGCATACTTTTGATAGCACATGTGAAGGTATCTCTCTAAAATTGACCTCGTTGGTTTCGTTCTTAGCAAATTGACCTGGGCCACTCAACATGGCTTTTCTTGTGCCTGATGTTAATGCATATTCCCTTTTTACAATAAATTCATGGCCATCAGATGATATCAATTTCACAGCCACCATAGGTTTTCTCCTCTCCATCCATTTTGTTCTTATGAAAAATTCTACTTTGCTTCCCCGGGAACTTTAGTAGTTTCCTGGTGAAGCGAGGACGCAGAGTGTGTCGCATTTTTTTTTTTTTATGTATATATACCAAGTTTTGCTCTTGTTGCCCAGGCTGGAGTGCAATGGCTCGATCTCGGCTCACTGCAACCTCTGCCTCCTGGGTTCAGGCACTTCTCCTGCCTCAGCCTCCCGAGTAGCTGGGATTACAGGCATGCGCCACCAAGCCCGCTATTTTTTTTGTATTTTTGGGAGAGACAGGGTTTCACCATGTTGGTCAGGCTGGTCTCAGTCACCCCAGGTGATCTGCCTGCCTTGACCTCCCAAAGTACTGGGAATACAGGCATGAGCCACGGTGCCAGACCTAAATGCTGTTTTTTTTTTTAACTTTTTTTTTTTTAAAGATGGGGTTTCATCATGATGGCCAGGCTGGTCTTGAACTCCTGACCTCAGGTGATCCGCCCACCTCGGCCTCCCAAAGTGCTGGGATTACAGGTGTGAGCCACCGTGCCGGCCCTAAATGCTATTTTTAAGAGTAAATCCTGGCCAGGCACAGGGGCACACACCTGTAATCCCAGCACTTTGGGAGGCCAAGGCGGGCAGATCGCTTGAGGTCAGGAGTTCAAGACCAGCCTGGTCAATATGTTGAAACTCGTCTCTACTAAAAATATAAAAATTAGCCAGGCATGGTGGCATGCACCTGTGGTCACAGCTACTCGGGAGCCTGAGGCAGGAGAATCGCTTGAACCCGGGAGGCGGAGGTTGCAGTGAGCCGAGATCATGCCAATGCATTCCAGCCTGGGCAACAGAGCGAGACTCCATCTCAAAAAAAAATAATAATAAAATGAGTAAATCCTGATTTACCAACCCATCCCTTCCCACTCTGCAGTGTCTGCAACCCACACTGTTGCAGGTGTGAGACAAGAGATCAATTCCAAAAGAATAACCGGAGCCCCCAGCCTCCCACCAGCAGCTCGCCAGTTAAGATCAAACCCAGACCTCTTCCAGGCCCTGCCATCCCATAGCCTCACCTCACCCATTGTCATCTCCCTCCCCTACATTACCCCAAATGTTGTGCCTTGATTTAGAGCAGGCGATTAGAGGATTTTTGCCTTGAGTTAAATTAAACTTCTCAAAGCAGCCAGTAGGGAAGAGAATGACAACAGGATTGACCCAGATCTCTTGGAAATCCTGGGGCTTTTCAACAATCCTGAGCATCACTAGGCTTGGGATGTCCTCATGGAGGAGGCACTGTCTGGTCCAAAACTAGTGTCCTCTCTGTGTGTACGGCTAGTCTGTAGCAAACTCAGGACCCAACACTTGCCTCCTACCACAAACCTCCCGATTCTTTGCTGCTGTTTGGCTCCCCTGGCTTGGCAGACTTCGTGTCTAAAACACCTAGACTCTGCTTCTCATATCGCGGGTACGTCCTAGCTGCTGTCTGGGAAAGTATTGTTCCTATTTCACTTCTGAACCCTTTCATCTGCCACATGGCAAGGCCATCAAAGCTGTATTCTCTCTATATACACTGTCCCTTGAAAGGGGCTGAAAGAGTCCATAGAGCAAGGCTGCCTATCCATGACCCTTTGCTCCAAGCCAGGGGTCAGTTCCTCTCTCCAGTTTCAATGACCCTCTCCCATGTCCAGGCAGTTTCAGGGTTCAAATCATAGCCCATGCCATTTGGTGGAGGAGGTTCTGGCTTCAGAACCCAAAGATCTGGGTCATGTTCCTGGGCAGACTTGGGGCACCAGGAACCTCAGGCTCTTTTTTTTAAACCAACCTTCCTTCCTTCCTTTCCTCCTTCATCACAGAGTCTGGCTCTGTATCCCAGGCTGGAGTACAGTGGCATGATCTCAGCTCACTGCAACCTCCATCTCCTGGGTTCAAGTGATTCTTCTGCCTCAGCCTCCTGAGTAGCTGTGACTACAGGCATATGCTACCATACCTGGTTAATTTTTGCATTTTTAGTAGAGATGAGGTTTCACCATGTTGACTAGGTTGGTCTCAAACTTCTGACCTCAGGTGATCCACCCACCTTGGCCTCCCAAAATGCTGGGATCACAGGCGTGAGCCGCCATGTCCCACTCATGTTTTATTTTTCATAAAACATTTCCTGAGTGTCTACTATTCATTCCTTCATCCATTGGTTTGTTCATTCATCCATTCAACAGAAACGTCAAGTGCCAACAGTATACCACAATCTGTGAAATGCACTAGAAAAAAATAAAAGTTAAAAGTAAAAATTTGGCCGGGCACAGTGGCTCACGCCTATAATCCCAGCACTTTGGGAGGCTGAGGTGGGTGGATCACCTGAGGTCGGGAGTTTGAGACCAGCCTGACCAACATGGAGAAACCTTGTGTCTACAAATAATAATAATAATAATAATTAATAAATACAATAAAAAAATTTTTAAAAAGTAAAAATTTGTGGCTGGGTGCACAAAAGATATATTTTTTTGGTCTCAAGCAATCCTCCTACCTCTGTCCCTCAGTGGGTTGAGATTACAGATGTGAACCACCACACCCGGCCTATATGATTATTTTATACTGTATTTTAATCCATCATTTCTCTAATTTTTTTTTCTCAGTCTCTGGCTCTTTCTGTTCTCTCTAGAGTTCACCATAGAAAACCTGATTATATATATATATATATATATATTTTTTTTTTTAGTTAGCTGAGCATGGTGATGTGCCCGTATAGTCCCCAGCATAGGAGAGACTATAGGTTCACGCTTCATTGAGCTATGGGGCTCTGCTCCCCAGCCTGGGTGATAGAGTCAGACCTCATCTCTAAAAAAAGAAAAAAAATATTAAAAAACAAAACAAAACAGAGGCTTTGGGGATGTGGTGATTCACCCAAGGTACCAACTAAAAAGTTGCACAACCAAACTTCAATTCAAGTCTCCTGATGTTCAATTCAGTTCATTTTATAGAACACCTCATTGCCAGACGGACAGGGTAATTAGTAAATGAGTAAGACAGGGCCCCTCCCTATAAGTCTCCACAACTGATATTTCCCGAACACGGGACACCTCCCCTGATTGTAGCCTTTTCCTCGATGCCCTGTAAGAAGTACTTGTTTTCATGACTGCCACCTTTCCTTTCGGGCTCCTCGGAGGTAGAGGCACTTCTGACTCATCTCCATGTTCTAGGACCCTGCCCAGAGCAAGGTATAGCAACTGAATGATGCCAATGTCCATCTGAGTTCTTAGCTCCAACAATGGCGCAGGGATCAGGGCACAGCTACTACCCCAGGTATACAGAGGCTGGGAAAGTAGAGGTCTGGCTTCTGTCTTGGGGAGACAGGACTCAGAGTGGGATAGTCTCCTGCTAAAAAGAGTATTCAAGGCCTCTGCAAGGCCAAAGAGAATGCCAGGCTGTGTCCTGGCCTGAATCTGAGTGGGTGAGAAGATCTATACACACTTAGCTCTAATTAAAAGCTAGATTAAGGAATCTTCCCAGCAGGGTCTCAACATCCCTGTGGAGGCTTAGAGCCAGGTTCAAGACTTCCGATGGCCAAAGTTGCTCAGAGAGATTCTTGGCCAAGAAGGCCTTTGAGCTGGTCCTGGCCAAATAGCCTTGCCCTGCACAGGCATGGAGACACGCAGCCTCTGGGCCATGCCCCATCCAGGTGTGTGGGTAGGATTCACTGGGTGCCAGCTACGCATGGGTGCAGTGGGAGCCTCAATACTTAGAGGCAAAATGTGGCTCCTTCCTGGCCACCGACTTGAAGAGGGGTCATCAAACACAATGTCGAGCCTTCCAACAAACGGCCCAGCTGAACTGTGACACCCTGACAAATGCACAACTCCTCTGCCAACTTCAGTTTCTCTAAGGTGAACTCTACAGAAAACAGAAAGAGCCAGAGAAGTAGAAAAAAAAAAATAAGAGAAGTTATGGATTAAAATACAATATAAAATAATCATATAGGCCAGGCACGATGGTTCACACCTGTAATCTCAACTCACTGGAGGCCGAGGGGGGAGGATTGCTTGAGGACAGAAGTTCAAGATCAGCCTGGGCATCACAGCAAGACAACATCTCTTTTTTTTTTTTAATTAAAATGTAAAAGTTGAAAAATAGTAATTGGCTGGACACGGTAGCTCACGCCTGTAATCCCAGCACTTTGGGAGGCTGAGCCAGGCAGATCACCTGAGGTTGGGAGGTGGAGACCAGCCTGACCAACATGGAGAAACCCCATCTCTACTAAAAATTCAAAAAATGAGCTGGGCGTGGTGGCGCATGCCTGTAACCCCAGCTACTCAGGAGGCTGAGCAGGAGAATGGCTTGAACCTGGAAGGCAGAGGTTGTGGTGAGCCAAGATGGCGCCATTGCACTCCAGCCTGGGCAACATGAGTGAAACTCTGTCTCAAAATATTAATAATAGGCCTGGCGTGGTGGCTCACTCTTGTAATCCCAGAACTGTGGGAGGTAGAGGCGAGTGGATCACGAGGTCAGGAGATCGAGACCACCCTGGCTAACATGGTGAAACCCTGTCTACTAAAAATAAAAAAATTAGCTGGCCATAGTGGCAGGCGCCTGTAGTTCCAGCTACTCAGGAGGCTGAAGAAGGAGAATCGCTTGAACCCGGGAGGCGGAGGTTGCAGTGAGCCATCACGCCACTGCAGTCCAGCCTAGGTAACAGAGTGAGATTCTGTCTCAAAAAAGAAAAAATAAATAATAATAATAATGTGGACAAGCCCCGACGAGAGCAGAGGAAGGAATGATTAGCACTGTCCAGGGAAGTCTGAAGAAGCTTTGGAGGAGAAGGATTGAACTGAGAGAAAAAGATTGTCAGGAGTTGTGCAAAGAAAGGGAGGGAAAGGTGTTTCACCAGAGGGCGCGGCGTGTTCAGGGACATGCAGCTGTGAATAGGCAAACTGTTGAGGATCGCTGAGAAGTTTGGCTGGACTAGAGGACGAATAGGGAGTCAGGAAGTGAGGCAGGAAAGGCCAGTGGGCAAAACGGAACATGAGACCTTGTTGTGACCTTCAGACAATCCAAACTGCTTGAGAGGTTGAGAAGCTTTGCATTTGGAAAGGAAATTAGCATTTGTGCTGAGAAATAAAGACATGTGTGGAGCAACAACTCTGTGTCCAGAGCTTTACAAGCATTTGCTCTACATCACAATAAAGTGTGTATTTCACAGACGGGACAGAGCTCTGATCTTTCCGCAGTACAAGCTCTCTGCGAGCAGGGAAAAGGACCTCAGCATAGCCCGCCCGACCAGCTCCTTTGAGGGTGAGAACACCCTCACTTGGGAAGAAGCAAGTTGCAGCTTTGTTTTATTTGTTTGTTTGTTTGTTTATTTAGAGACAGATTCTCACTCTGTGGCAGGCTGGAGTGCAGTGGCAAGATCTCGGCTCACTGCAACCTCTGCCTCCCAAGTCTGAGTGATTCTCCCGCGTCAGCCTCTCAAGTAGCTGAGACTACAGACATGCACCACCAGGCCCCGCTAATTTTTGTGTATTTTAGTAGAGACGGGGCTTCTCCATGTTGGCCAGGATGGTCTTGATCTCTTGAACCTCATGATCTGCCCGCCTCGGCCTCCCAAAGTGCTGGGATTATAGGCGTGAGCCACCACGCCTGGCCAATTTTATTTATTATTATTATTATTATTATTACTATTGAGACAGGTTCGCTCTCTGTCACCCAGGCTGTAGTGCAGTGGCATGATCTTGGCTCACTGCAGCCTCAACCTCCTGGGCTCAGGTGATCCTCCCACCTCAGCCTCCCCGGTAGCTGGGACTATAGGGGCGTGAGCCACAATGCCTGGCTAATTTTTTGTAGAAATGAGTTTGCGCCATGTTGCCCAGGTTGGTCTCAAACTCCTGAGCTCAAGCAATCTCCTGGCCAGCACTTTGGGAGGCTGAGGTGGGAGGATCACCTGAGTTTGGGGAAGTTGAGGCTGCAGTGAGCCAAGATCACACCACTACACGCCAGCGTGGGCAACAGTGTGACACTCCATATGAAAAAAAAAGCTGTTGGATGAAGTTTTCTATAGATATCAATAGTTGTTTTAGTTGTCTCTTGGCTTTGGTCAACACCTTTGGGGAGAATCTCCCAGACTGTCTGTGGTTCACCAGATTCATGTGGAGAAGGAAGGGGCTCCATTTACTCACTTCCATAGATGCCCAGGGTGAGAGTTCGCCATTGAGCACTCCCCTGACAGGCAGGCTGCTGAGGAAAGACTTCCTGGAGGGCACCAGGACTAGATGACTGAATAGGAAGGGAGGGAGAAGCGGAGGGGCAGAGAGGGAAGTGGGCTCAGGAATGAGGGCAGGGTCTGGTGGAGGCCGCCTGGGAGACCACTTGGAGGGAAGAATACCTGCTCCTGGCTCTGCCGGTCACCTCTCCGTTGCTTGTTTCCTCATCTGCCTCAGCAGGCTTCTCAGACCAGGTGGTGGTGGTAGGAGAAGGTGGGAGAGGGTGGAGGGGGGAAGCCGGGCGGAGGGGGGAAGCCGGGCGGAGGGAGGAAGCTGGGTGGAGGGGGGAAGCCGGGCGGAGGGGGGAAGCCCGGTGGAGGGGGGAAGCCCGGTGGAGAAACCATCTTCGCCTCAGCCGGAATATGGGCCAGGTCCTCTGTGGGGCAGCTGCTTCGTGGCTCAGCCTTAGCTGATTATGGTGGCCCCACCATACCTGTCTGTCCATCTGCAAAATGGGCTCAATAATGGTATCTGCCTCGTAGGGTTTCAGGAGGACTCGGAGGAGAGTTGCTGTCCTGATTCTCTCTGTTGTTTTTGTAGCTATGTGGAGGATGACAGATGAATCAGACGTGGAACCTGCCCTACCCTATGTGCTGGACTCATCATAATCATACCTGGGACTTTTGAGAACTTACTAGAACTGTGCTACGTACCCTATATGTATTAAGTCATTTAATTTTCTTTCTTTCTTTCTTTTTTTAATCATTTTTGTGTCCTGGTCACATCTGATAAGAAAGTCATTTAATTTTCAAACCACCCTGCTATTCACCCACATTTTACAGACAATTAATCTGAAGTTTCCATCCACCCATCCCCTCCTCCGCTCAGGCGCTCACCAAATCCTGTGCTCACGAGGTGCTCAGTAGCCTGTGCTTCCAGGCAGCCCACACTTCTCAGCACACCTGGCCCTCCTGACCCAGCCAGATGTCTGGGCAGGCCTTGGAGCTCCCAGACCAGTCGCCGCACCCTGTTTCGGCCGCACCTGGCCACCTTCCCTCCCCTGCTGGGTAGCTTGGCATCTCTTCATTCTTCCTTCTGCACACCCAGCTGTTTGGGTGCTGGCAAATGCCAGGTAGGTGAGGTGCCTCAGCTTCCACAGGCCCTGCTACCCTTGCCCTCGAGGTGCAGGATAGGCGTGGGGCAGGGAGCAGGGGAGAGACAGGGTGTCTCCCAAACTCAGGAGAGCTGAGACTAGACTGCAGCTGAATCATAGCATTAACCCATCTAGAACTGGGGCTCAGGAGAACAAAACTGCCTGTGCATGGCCGGCTGAATCAAGGGAGAGATGTCATGCCCAAGAACATGAGTACCCAGGAGATGCCCTCTGCCCAGACGCAGGGACAGTTTCACTCATCAAATGTAGATCAAGTGACCCCAATCTCTTTCTTTATTCTCAACTATTCCCATCATGAGGTCAGGAAGGAGAGGGAAAGCAGGGTCTTCCTGCCATAAATTAGGAAATTAAGTCTTTCTTTTTTTCTTATTTATTTATAGAGACAGGGTTTCACCAGGTTTGCCAGGATGGTCTCGATCTCTTGACCTTGTGTTCCACCCGCCTCAGGCTCCCAAAGTGCTGGGATTACAGGCATGAGTCACTGCTCCTGGCCTCTTTTTTTTTTTTTTTTTTGACAGAATCTCACACTCTGTCCCCAAGCTGGAGTGTAGTGGCACCATCTCAGCTCACTCCAACCTCCTCCTCCAGGGTTGAAGTGCTTCTCCTGCCTCAGCTTCACGAGTAGCTGGGACTACAGGCATGCGCCACCATGCCTGGCTAATATTTTGTATTTTTAGTGGAGATGGGGTTTCTCTGTGTTAGCCAGGATGGTCTCGATCTCCTGACCTCGTGATCCACCCACCTCAGCCCCCGAAAGTGCTGGGATTACAGGTGTGAGCCACTGTACCTGCCCTAATTTTTGTATTTTTTAGGAGAGACAGGGTTCCACCATGTTGGCCAGACTGGTCTTGAACTCCTGACCTCAAGTGATCTGCCTGCCTCGGCCTCCTAAAGTGTTGGGATTAAAGGCATGAGCCACTGCACCCAGCCAGTAATTAACTCATAAAAATTCAGGGTTGGGCCAGACTCGGTGGCTCACACCTGTAATCCCAGCACTTTGGAAGGCTCAGGCAGGTGGATCACCTGAGGTCTATAGTACAACACCAGCCTGGCCAACATGGTGAAACCCCATCTCTACTAAAAATACAAAAAATTAGCTGGGCGTGGTGGCGCACACCTGTAATCCTAGCTACTTGGGAGGCTGAGGCAGGAGAATCACTTGAACCCAGGAGGTGGAGGTTGCAGTGAGCCGAGATTGTGCCATTGCACACCAGCCTGGGGGATAAGAGTGAGACTTCATCTCAAAAAAAAAAAAAAAAGTTAGCTGGGCATGGTGGCTCATGCCTGGAGAATCACCTGAACCCAAGAGGCAGAGGTTGCAGTAAACCAAGATCACGCCACTGCACTCCAGCCTGGGTGACAACAGCCAAACTCTGTCTCCAAAAAAAAAAAAAAAAAGAAAGAAAGAAATTCAATGTTGGTGTCACCAAGAGATTGCTTCTGGGCTTGATAAGTTGAAGCCAAAATTTGGAAGTGAAGGCCAGAGATGAGCAGCCTGTTTCAGCGCTCGGCAAGGTGGTTGATGCCCAGCCAGCACCCTCCCACCGCCCAGTGCTGCTTTGTGTTAGAGGAAGGAAATGTCCTGTGTGAATGTACTTTTAACAGAAAGAGAGGACAAAAATAGGCAAAGAATGGTATAAAGAACGCTGAAAATCTCCCATTCGTTCAGGGAACACTGAGTTCCTTGGTGGGGTGGACCCAGAGTACCAGAGAAAGGAGACAATGGCTCAGGCCTTGAGGATTTTCTTCCCTCCAGACCCACTCCTGTGGGGCTCTTTCCATCGGGGCTCAGGCCTTGGGGTGTTTTCTCACCCCGTATTCCTGGAAACTCTACCTCTCATGCAACTTCCCTGCTTCACTCACCATTCTGCAGCCAGCAGCAGGGCTTGGCAGTGAGGTGGGTGGGGCCAGAGCAGAGGCTTCGTGTGTGGAGGCACTAGGAGTTACTGAGCTGCAGCCTGGGAAGTCCGACGCAGAGCTCTGTCCCTGTCACTAAATCTGAAGCTGGCGCTCGGTGGCTCCCTGAAACTTCCCCTTCCCAGCAGTCAGCCTGCTGTCTACCTCCCCGAGAAGCAAGCTCAGCAGCCTTCCTCTTGGGAAGGTGACTTGAAAGGAGAAAATCAAGAGTTTAGGTCTTAGAAGCTGAAGCCCAAACATCTACTCCCATCTCTGCTGTTAGTTAACTGAGACTGGAAGCAGCATACCCACCTCCATGAGCACAGGTGTTCGCATCCATAAAAATGAGGGTGAATTCCATCCTGTGAAAAATCAAATGAAAATAGCCACATAGGACCAGGTGCGGTGGCTCACATCTGTAATCCCAGCACTTTGGGAGGCCGAGGTGGGTGGATCACCTGAGGTTGGGAGTTCGAGACTAGCCTGACGAACATGGAGAAACTCCATCTCTACTAAAAATACAAAAAATTAGCCGGGCGTGGTGGCAAATGTCTGTAATCACAGCTACCCGGGAGGCTGAGGTAGGAGAATCACTTGAACCCAGGAGACGGAGGTTGTGGTGAGCTGAGATCCCGCCATTGCACTCCAGCCTGGGCAACAAGAGGGAAACTCCGTCTCAAAAAAATAGCCACATAGAAGAGAAACCAGCATCCCCAGAGTCAGTCCTCAGGAACTCAAGTCTAACAAGATACTCCATGGAAAAAAGACTCCATGGACAAATAGGTTTGGAAAATGCTCTGTCCTCTCCTGAAATTCATGATGCATGCTGGCAGACCAAGGGCTCTGAGAAACCCTGCGATAAAGAAACCAGTTGAAAATTCTTTATCTACAGGGACATGTCACCACGTCCAGCTAATTTTTTTGTATTTTTAGTAGAGTCAGGGTTTCAGCATATTGCCCAGACTGGTCTTGAACGCTTGGCCTCAAGTGATTCTCCTGCCTTGGCCTCCCAAAGAGCTAGGATTACAGGTGTGAGCCACCACGCCTGGCCATATCATGCCGTTTATATAAGGGATTTGAGCATTTGTGGATTTTGTATCAACAGGGGTCCTAGAACCAACTCCCCACAGATACCAAGGGACAACTGGATTATTCTAATATATCTAAGTTATTCTAATATATGTTTTATGCTGCTATAACAGAATACCTGAGACTGTAATTTATTTTATTAATATTTTAAAAATAGAGACGGGGTGTCACTATGTTGCCCAGGCTGCTCTTGAAATCCTGGGCTCAAGCAATCATCCTGCCTCAGCCTCCCACCGCACTGGGATACAGGCAAGAGCCACCATGGCCAGCTGAGACTGCAATTTATTTATTTATTTTAATTTTTAATTTTTTATGGATACATAGTAGGTATATATGTTTATGGGGTACATGAAATGTTTTGATACAGGCATGCAATGTGAATTAAGTGCATCATGGGGAATGGAGTGTCCATCCCCTCAAGCATGAAACTGTAGTTTTTTTTTTTTTGAGATAGAGTCTCCCTCTGTTGCCCAGGCTGGAGTGCAATGGTGCAGTCTTGGCTCACTACACCCCTGGGTTGAAGCAATTCTCCTGCCTTGGCCTCCCAAGTAGCTGGGATTACAGGCACCCACCACCACGCCTGGCTAATTTTTGTATTTTTAGTAGAGATGGGGTTTCAGCAATTTTTTTTTTTTTTTTTTTTTAGTAGAGATGTGGTTTTGGCCATTTGGCCAAGCTGGTCTTGAACTCCTGACCTCAGGTCATCCACCTACTTTGACCTCCCAAAGTGCTGGGATTACAGGTGTGAGCCACTGTGCCTGGCCAAGACTGAAATTTTTCTTTTCTTTTTTATTTTTATTTTTAAAGACAGGGTTTCACTGTTTGCCCAGGCTGGTCTCGAACTCCTGAGCTCAGGCAATCCACCCACCTGGGACTCCCAAAGTGCTAGGATTACTGGTGCGAGCCACCGTGCCTGGGTGTAATTTATAAAGAAAATAAATTTATTTCTCACAGCTCTGGAGGCTGGGAAGTTTAAGAGCATGGTTCCAGCACCTTGAAGAGGGTCATTCCATGGCAGAAGGGCAGAAGATGGAAGAAAGTGCAGAAGACAGAGAGAAGAAATCAGCTGAACTCGCTTTGAGAACCAACCCAGTCTCAAGATACCTAACCCACTTCCATAATAACAGCATTAATCTATTCATGAAGGCAGAGTCATCATGATCTTACCACCTCCTAAAGGTTTCATGTCAATTAAATCTCATGGGTTTCAGAGGGGACAATAATTCAAACCATAACAATATCTAAGTATAGATAAAGTCCAGGACACCCTAGGGGTGTCTGTAGTCCCAGCTATTAGGGAGGCTAAGGCAGAGGGGTGTCTTAGTCCAGGAATTTGAGACCAGACCAGGCAACATAATGAGATCCCCATAAATAAATAAATACAGATAAATAAATAAATACAGATGATGCACATCCATATCCATATCCATTATGTATATTTATACATGCATAGGAAAGGTCTAGAAAGTAAACCCCTAACTTAATTGGGGCTATCTTTTTTGTTTGTTCATTTTTTAAACGGAGTCTTGCTTTGTTGCCAGGCTGGAGTGCAGTGGTACGATCTTGGCTCACTGCAACCTTGGACTCCCTGGTTCAAGTAAGTCTCCTGCCTCAGCCTCCCAAGTAGCTGGGATTACAGGCACGTGCCACCATGCCTGGCTAATTTTGTACTTTTAGTAGAGATAGGGTTTCACCATGTTGGCCAGGATGGTCTTGATCTCCTGACCTCGTGATCTGCCCTCCTCAGCCTCCCAAAGTGCTGGAATTACAAGGGTGAGCCACTGCTCCCGGCCAATCGGGGCTATCTTTTCAGAGGGATGTGGGCTTAGGAAGGGTGGAGGACAGTGAGGCTTGGAGTATTTCCACGTTGCCTTACTATTCCACTGTTGCTGTTGAGCAGCAGCTATGTGATGTCTCTGTGTTAATCCTCTGGCCTTCTGTTCAGCATGTGTTTGTTAACCTGTGTCTTTGGTATTCTGTCCTCATACCCAGATATGGATTTCTTCTTATTTACTCTGCTTGGGATTCATGGGATTTCTTGATTATGTGGGTTTAAGGTTTTGATCAGATATTCTTTCTTTAAATACTGCCTTTCTTGCCAGGCGTGGCGGCTCACACCTGTACTACCAACACTTTGGGAGGCCAAGGCAGGTGGATCACAAGGTCAAGAGATCAAGACCATCCTGGCCAACATGGTGAAACCGTGTCTCTACTGAAAATACAAAAATTAGCTGGGCATGGTGGCCTGTGCCTGTAGTCACAGATACTCGGGAAGCTAAGGCAGGAGAATCACTTGCACCCAGGAGGCAGAGGTTGCAGTGACCTAAGATAGTACCACTGCACTCCAGCCTGGGTGACAGAGCGAGACACCAACTTTAAAAAAACTTGCCTTTCGAGAGAGATCCAAGATGGCCGATTAGCAACAGCTCGGGATTGTAGCTCCCAGTGAAAGCACAGAGAGTGAGTGGATGCCGAAATTGCAGACGAATTTTTGATGCCCACAGACTGGGAGATTCCCGGCGAAGGAGCCACCCGGGGCGCCAGCGCGACTCTTTTGGCCGGCGCGGCGCTTCTCGGTGCGG